>WNLI01021461.1:0-11736 GCA_025802215.1 Wirenia argentea
TGTGATCATACAGCAAGCACTTACCACTGATCTACTGACGCTGTAGGACAGTGTTTGAAGCCATGAACTTTGATGAAGCACCACATGCTACTAATTAATGGGTTCATTCACTGTGTAGTGGTTAGAGACCAGATTTCTCGTCCGAGAGGTCGGCAGTTCGAATCCTGCAAAAACAGATTTTTTCTGGGTTTCCATCCACACATGAGACATGTGTACATGCAACGTGGACAATCGTGAATTTCCGATATAAATTCACATCTTTAAAATTACAAACCTCCTTGAGTAGTTCTTCCTTCTCAGCCAACTCTTCTTCATTGAGATTATCTGAGTCATCAATCTTCTTCTGCTCTTCCCGTCGAATCTTCTCGGCGTCTTGTCCAAGCTCGGGATTCTTCGGTACCTGAAGACATGTAAAAAGTTAATTACAGTTTTTTCAGTGAATTTGCTTTTTCAGCATATGGCATGTATGGTTTTACTCCACAACATTAATTATGATACATAATCCAGCTGAGGACTACAGTCAGGTTTCATCCTGGTCTTTGTAAGTGTATTATACGTCTTTTGACACTTTTTTCAAAATACCGTACTATAAAATACAAACTTTTCATATGAGCAAAGTTTGAGCAAAAACGCTTTCTCCTAAGGTTTTCCAACCTGAACACAAATAACTTAGCAGCTTTGGAAGACATCAAACGGACATATGAGGTCAGTTGATGCTGTCTACAGTATAATGCAATTAGCACCAATCAACAGCTGGATGAACGGAGGTTATCGGCTTGAATAATTATAGCCTTTCAGATCGGCACTATTAATTGTGTTTCAAACCAACGATCTAAGACAACACTGGCTACGTTATCAACTTATCAATCTAAATAATTTTTGGGAAAACTATTTTGACATCTAACTAATCGGACTTGTATGGAATAGCACAAAACTACTTTAAAATTAAATAACGTATACGTATAAGTTAAATGTTTAATTTAAGTTACCCTGTATCCGATAGTCTTGCGGTAGAAGTAGATTTCTATGTCGAGGATTTCAAACAGTCTCGGTGGGAAGAACTGGAAGTCTTGGACGTTCGGTTGTTTCGGTGGTCGGGGGGCCTGTTGAGGTAAAATAATAACAGTTTATATAGTGGAAAATGCTTGGTCAAGTTTCAGCAGTTTTTATACAGTAAAACGTTTAGATAACTGCAATTAGAACCAGTTTCGGCAGTTAATTATAAAACATTTAGCGAACTGAAAATTACAACACAACCCTGCACATCATCGCCCTTGCTATGTGCTGTGGAAACTACAGTTCAAAAGTTAATCCCCAATGGGCAGAAAAAATATTTATAGAAAGTTAATAAATTGATGTTATAAAAATGTCGCAACAGTTTTCCAACATAATGTGTGCATTAAGAATATTGCAATAGAATGCTTTTTCATAGCAGACGCATATACCTATACCCCAGTAAAGTGAGATAGCCTTTAGATTTTTTTGACTCGCGCAGATCTGGACAAGAGTTTAGTCACTGCTACATAACACACAGTAGTTGCTCAAAATAATAGTACGTGCATGGTCATGCAATTTACTGAGCCGTCAGTTACCAATTTACTGAGCTCTAATTCTCTCACCTTAGGAGCTTTAGGCTCTGACACCCTCATGGCGTCACGGACGTACGTGTCCACCTGGTAGTTGGCCCAGCGTTCACGTTTAGTGCCTTTTGCGGTAACATGGCCTGCAAAGCTCGAACTGGTACGCACTACTGGTACGGCTGAGCTCTAATTTATCTCACCTTAGGAGCTTTAGGCTCAGACACCCTCATGGCATCACGGAAGTAGGCATCCACCTGGTAGTTGGCCTTGCGTTCACGTTTTGGTGGATCGATCCACCCCATCTGGACTTTGTGCTTCTCGCGGTAATCCTGCCGTGATAGAGAAATTATTAAATTAAAGCTGGACACAAATATATAACAAATCATTCAGTAGTGTACATCTACCGTAACTGCCTAAATCATTTCAATTTAGAACATCGATCAATAAAATTAATAAATATTTTGATAAAGTAATAGTAGTAAATTAATTATTCAAAATATTGGATATTATTATTCAAAATATTGAATTTACACAGAGAAATACTACGTAGTAGCCTACGTACCTAATATTTGATAAAGTTGGGGTATTCTTTTTGTAAATTGTTTTTAACGCAAGTATTTTAAGTAATAAACTAACTACGGTTTTAAAGTTAAATTCACAGATATCATTTATACTTTTTGTTATTATGATAGAAATTATGATAAAATTATGATAGTTTATGATGTCAGTTATATACCGATTTTCTTACTGTATATTTATTTGTGCATAAGTTAACGTACCTGTCCCTCAAACTGGTAAACACTACTGGTGGCATCTTGTGTGTCGAGGGTGAACGTCCGTAGACTGCTCTCACCGAGGTCTTCTAGTTTCTTCTTGAGATCTTCGGTCTGTGAATATGAAGATAGTTTTATAGTGGTACATGTATAGAACAGTGGGAAGAGTAAGACTGTCGTCATGAGATCATCATCATGATAGAATGGACACAGCTTCAGTCAGTCGATGTTGTGAAGACGAAGTAGCTGATGATTGCAATCACCAGGTACTCGAACCCAAATTGATTGGACAAGGTGACAACCAATGCTACTACATCATGTTGTGTACGTAAAATCTAGAGTAGAATAAAACAAAATAATGGTATGCAAACTATGCATATACTGCGCCAATAGTCAAAAATAACTTCACTCAAATTTGGTTATTTATTTTAAACCAAGCAACGAAACCATCATGAAATATGTACAGATTTGTAGTAGATTGTGGACACTGGACTCTCCGAAGCTTTCAGCAGATTGTTTGAAATGACCCGCGTCATGCGCTATGTCTAAGCAAAGCATCGGTACACCAATACGTAAACATTATTGCAGCCTACCTTACAATGACACTTTAGAAACACCATAGAAAAATAATGGAAAAATTATTACCTACAAACTACCTTCACCATTCTTGCTTATGAAATTGTAGATTGCCTGAAATATTTAAGTTCGTTTTACCTACTTTTGGTCGGTTTCGAATCATGGCCTAGCTAAATGTTAAATTTGGTCGAAAATCGAAATCTAGGTCACCCACCTTTTTCTCTCCCCTCGCCATGATAACATCGATGTCTTCTTCCGTGATTTCGCTGTCTTTGGACGCGAACACGTGTTTGGCGCCGTGTCGAATCATGGACAGGACTTCATCTTTGCCCAGCTTTTGTGCGTTGTCCAGCAGCCTTCCTTGCTGTAAGATGCAAAATGCGATTTTATAGTGGATTTTGTTGTTGTTTTTTTTTACATACCTACAATCAGAGTCAATGTTCAACTTAGAAACACATAGTCAATGTATAGGTATTCGGCAAGATAGGTACGATAAGAAAGTAGAATATGCGCACAACAGCATCATTCAATTGTATCAAATGTACTGTGCATGCTCACCAGTCCCTAGTCAAAGATGAACCCGAAGATTGAAATTGATCTGAAATCGTAATTGTAGGTTTTTCTCCATTAATTATATAGAACTCCATTTGTGAGAGATTCTAAGATTTTTTGTCTTTTCACTGCCTGTTCCTGTATCAAACAGGTAGATAAACAACAGTAACAAGTTGGCACCTGGTGACTTCAAACTACTGTACTCCGACAATTTGCATAGCTAGGACCTAGAACGATATGGCTAGCAGTCGTAAATTCCCCGGCCATTTGTCATTACCCAATCCACTCAGAAATTACAAAATCAATGATTGACAATGATAGACAATCAGCCCGGAATTAGTTACTTATAGCTGATGAAAGTCAATAAATCTCGACTATCCAATTACCATGCATGATGGGGTCATAAATAACCATTGTGTTGCAATGTTATAACTAACCTGGATGACGATATTATCGAGACGGAGTTTCATTTCGGCTCGTTCAACGATTCGTTCCTCCACTGTGTTTTCTGTGATGAAACGGAACACACGCACCTGTTTCTTTTGTCCGATACGATGCGCTCGGTCCTGGAATATTGAGAAGATCGTTAGAAATTGGCATATAAATACAGCGTAGTATCTAGCTAGATGTAGTTGCAGAGGCGAGAGGTTCCTAGTTCAATCATGTTTTTTTTGTGATGAAACGGAACACACACACACACACGTTTCTTTTGTTTGATGCGATATGCTCGGTCCTGGAATCATCATGAAACATTTTAACGGCAATTTTACATGCTTGTATGTGTTAGTCGGGTTTATATGATAGCATGCTAGCAGCCCTCCATGCATTGCGGTCTAAAGCAAGATCGCGACTCAGACCTTTTCTCTGCAAGTCCGATCTCACCACCTGATCCCAGGTCATCCTGGATCTTCCTCTTTCCCTGTTCCCAGTCACGTCCACGACTTTCCTCGTCCATTTTTCCTCATCCATCCTCTGTATGTGGCCAAACCACCTTAGTCTGCTTCTACTAATCACCTTCCTAATATCGCAAAATCCTGGCCTTCTCCGTAGCTCATCCGATGACCTGCGGTCCTTAAGCGTTACACTGTACATCCACCTTAGATCAGTACATTCTAGTCTACGTATATCCTCGTCCTTTGCTCCCCATGTTTCACAGCCATATACTAATATACTTCGTAAGCACGAGTCCTACAATTTCCCCTTCATCTTTAGCGACAATCCTCTAGTTGTCAGCATATGCAGTGGCTCTCAAAATTTCTTCCATGCATAACGAACTCTGCACACTGAACTACTCTCTGCACCTCCACCCGCACTAATCACGTCTCCAAGATTTATCCAGAGAATTTCCATCAATTCATACATCATCCCTTGTTTCCCTATCCTGTTTCAATGTCATTTGAAATCGGCTTATAATACATGTACCGGTACAAGTTGTAGAGAGCATGGGGCTTGGTTCCAGAGGTCGTTGGTTTCAACCAGGAAACTGAATACAAGCACAAATTAGCACATGTTTATTTTATCCGATATGATACTAGATATACTGTATATCTTCGTCTATTTTTATATCACATATTCAAGCTAGAGATAGGTATGCTTCATTAGACGAAAGAGATATTTTGTCAATTTCTCATGAAAAACCCTCTTATAATCCCATTTTTATAGCAGTCTTGGACTCTTGGTTACACAGAACCAAAATAATCCCAGTTCCCTTCCAGACAAGATGTAGCATACTATACTGTAGATGATATATTAGTCGTTATACAAGATCTAACTTCACCTGGTGTAATTATGAATTTATTACAACTCACCATGGCCTGTAGATCGACTTGTGGATTCCAGTCTGAATCATACATGATGACAATGTCCGCTGTAGCAAGGTTGATCCCCAGACCTCCTGCTCGCGTACTCAACAGGAAAATAAACTTTGTGCACCCCGGCGTGTTGAATTGGGTGATGGACTCTTGTCGTTCTTCGTGGGGCGTGTTCCCATCCAGTCGGCAGTATTCGTATTGACGCCAGAAAAAGTAGTCCTCGAGAATGTCCATCATACGAGTCATCTGGCTGAAGATTAGTACGCGGGAACCTGTGGCGAGAAAAAGTAGTTCATCATTATGACGCCAGAAAAAGTAGTCCTCGAGAATGTCCATCATACGCGTCATCTGGCTGAAGATTAGTACGCGGGAACCTGTGGCGAGAAAAAATAGTACAAAATACGGTACATAGTGTTATCATAAAAAGTAGTCCTCGAGAATGTCCAATCATACGTGTCATCTGGTGAAGATTAGTACACGTGTAAAAATTAGTTCATAGTCGTGAATATGTCGATCATAAAAAGTTATCCAGTGTTTAAAAACATCCCTATGTTTAAACAAGATTTTAAATGTGTAAATGCATAGAAATAAAACAATTTGGAGGATACATGTCCATAACTCTACACAGGTCCTTTTCTGTTCTGTGTAACCGATAGCGATTGGTCAGTCACTTGAACCATCCAACTACATAAGAGCCATGGTGTTCTTATTTTTGAACACTGGTTTTCCGTAGACAGCAAACCGATTCTAGAAACGACGGTTGTAGATAATTTACCGACACTTTATGAATCTTCAGGTGTAACATTTTTAAAGAATCTTTAAAGAATTTTTAAGGAACCTACTGTGTACGTTTACATAAGATACTAGACTAAGTGAAGGTAGATACTAGACACCTTCAAGGTGTGTACCTCAATAGCAATCACAGATTATTAGAAGTTGTACGTCGATTAGGACGCTGTGATTTAGCTGCGCTGAATTCCAATTCCCATAGGAACACTCACTGGATGACTGGCGGATGCTCTTTCTGGCTAATACGCTGCCGAACTAACTTAATACTCGTGAATGGGAGATTTTGTTAGTCATTGCTACCACAGTGTTCCCTGGAGGATATTCCAATTCAACTTACCTGTACAAACTGTAAACTGAATTGCGAACTATATCATGAAACATACCGTCTTCTTTGAGTCGGGGTAACAACTTATCCAAGATCGCCAGTTTGCCGCAGTTGTCAACAAGATGCTTGTCTGTGGTGTATGGGGGGCCTGAAACACGTATCACAGTTTTGCAATTTACATTGAAGATAGTCTTAAGACATCCTCCCATAACCTCATTTTGGAGTATGTGGGAAGTTTTCTTACATAATTATACTCAGGAAGGTTTCTAGTATTGAGATCAGGTTCATGCCAAATTATGATTAAATATGATTAAGAATTACAACATTATACTACACAACCAAATTAAATTGTAGGTAGTACCATGACTCCATGAGCTGCGACCTTTATCAAACTGGAGAGTTATATTAGAGAGTTGCGTCATTCTCGTGTGACACATGGTTTGTTTTTGTATCTGTTTTAGTTACAAACTGTACAAATTATACTTCCGGATTGGGTATTAATTAGCATAAATACTTCGGACACTGTAAACACGCTGCCATCTCCATTTGCTATAAAATGTAACTGAACATTGGCGATCATAGATTTCCTCAATACTAAAATATCCTAAGTTTGAGGAGACAGATTTTTTAGACATTCATTTGTAAAAGGTTCAAACCTGGTTCTGCACCGTCAAAGAGGTAGGGGTGGTTGGCGCATTTCCTCAGCTGCATGAGAATGTTGTGTAGGCGCATTTTGTCTGATCGCCCGGCCCCGTTCACGATGTCTATGTCTTTCATTAGGATTTTTGTGTACCTGTGGGGATACGATGACAAGATGGTGTACAGTGGCGGAATACCTCAGTTGGTTAACATTAGGATATTCATTCATTTGAGATCCAGGGTCGTGTGGTTCGAATCTAGGATTGTGCAATCATTTGCATAACGATGTTGTGTAGTCGCATTTTGTCTGATCGCCCGGCGCCAATGTCTATGTCCTTCATCAGTGTACCTGCGAGAATATGACAAGATGAAGCATAGATAAAATATAAAATTCTAGATGGAATGATCGAGTTTAAAAATGACACCATCGCCGAAAGCGGAAAGCATGAGCTTTATAGGAAAATACAAATTGTTCCATGGGGAGAAATCGAGCAGGAAATCGGCTTAAAATTGGTGATTGAAACAAATATTGAGGTGGACAGCATTTTAGATAAAATAGCACTATTTACATGACGTTACAAAAGACAGTGCCTCAGACATTGTGTAATGTGCAACATTAACAACATAAACAAACATTAGGAATTGATCTAATGATCTTATTGAAGAATCTCTAAAGTACAAAAAATTGTTTCAAAATTTAATTTATTTTGATTTTTCATGTTATTTTTTAATCAGAGAAATTACCATGTACCATAAATCAATTTGGTACTTAATTGATAAATCATTGTCAGTTTGTCACATACCATTCACGTTGCATGCCACTGAGACCGATGAAGATCTTTGTTTCCTTCTTTGGCAGCAGTTTCTTCTCCACGTCACTTTTGATTCGTCTCAACAAGAACGGCCGTAGCACCTACAAATGTGACAGGAAAATCAATCATATAATCTGTATTCTCACTACCATGTGCAGATGTGGGATGGTAGTATAAATTTTGACATTTCTTGCGAGCTAAAAATAATATACAGACCATGTATCAAAAGTCAATGTAAATCACACCAAACCTCACCAAGGTACTGTACGCTTTCTATAATGTTTTTACTCGAGATTTCTTAAGACACTAAAACATTTTACTTAAACACATAGGATATCCATAGATTCAAACGCTAATGAAAAACATGCCTAAACCTTGCATTGGTTGTTTGATAAGTACATGCCTAAATCTTGTATGCATTGCTTTCACATTTAAAGACAGTGGGAAGGAGCTAGCATAAGTAGTACGCAGTCCCTACCTACATGCTCATTTGACCGACTGAACTAGAGAAAGGTAAGAAGGTAAGTTACTTGCACAAGGGAATTCTAGTAAAACATGAAACATGCTATCTAGACCGTTTTTGGGTAATTTTGACGCAGACCAGATTTGAACACGAAGATCACAAGGCAAGCCACTCTACCACTGAGTTAATCCCTGAGTTACTCTAAAACTTGTATTACGTACTTGCTTCGTGTAAGTATACAGTATATGTAGTGTACTCACCCCGTGCAGCCTCTCTACAAGTGTTGAATCCTCCTCTAAGCAGCTACTTGTGCTGAACCATGAATCAAAGTCCTGTACAACATCAACATTTGTTACGCATTAGGTATATAAAATTAAAAACAGTCAACTTTGTAATTCACAATGTAAATTATGATATTGTAAAGATAATAAAAGATTGTGTAAAGAGAACAACGTCTACTAAACTAAAGTATATTTGAATTATGTAGTTTGTGTCATGGTTCGCATAGCGTCACAAGCAAGGATTCTCCACCTGATTCTGTCCGTGAAATGTGCAGTTGTGTGTGCTGCGATCTGGTCTGCAGTCTGCACCAATATGTGAATGGTTCATGCGAGTATTGTGGTATTTATTACATGATTGAACCAGTGCAATGGAGGGTCACTCACGATGCATCGGAAGGTTTTTGTGTTGGAGATTCTGCATGGCATTGCGAGGGTTTATTCAAGGAGCTATAGACCAATTTATAATGATATCCAAATGAATATGCGAGTACCGTACTCAGTTTGTGGAGGCAACAATACATCGCTTGTGGAGGTGTCCTTTGTTATCAATGCTTGTAAACATTCCCCTGGATTCATCTATAGGTCACGACGGAGAGAACAGAGTTTTTGTGGTATGAGAGAGGCGGGTAGGGCTCCATACGACTAAGGTATACAGTATAATACACAAATAACGTTGCTACCCGTAACATTTCAAAATTTACACACATGAGTTACAGTACTTCGTAAATAACTTTTATATGTAATTTTATACACATCCATAAATTGATACAGTGAACCCTCACCTATCGCCACCCTCTATCCTCACTTAACGCCACCACATGTCCATATTTCTTTACCTATTACTGTAATTTTATTACCTCACTTTATCCGCCACCTCACCTATCGTTACAAATATGGCTTGTTCCAGCAATGGTGGATAATCAGGGGTTCACTGTACTGCGATATACATAAAGTAAAACAACTTACATCAGCAGAGTTAAAGACATCCGGTAGGAGGAAATTTAGGAGGGCCCACAGTTCATGGAGATTGTTCTGTAGTGGTGTCCCCGTCAACAACAGACGATTTGTGGTCTTGAATTCTCGCACTATCTCGGATAACTGAGGAGTAGATGATTAATATAGTGTCCTTGGGCAAGGAAGAAGCAACTAAAATGAGTGGAGGTTTGAACAAAAGTGGACGGAGATTAATCTGTAGAGGAGTGCCAGTCAACAACAGGCGATTTGTCTTTAATTCTCTCACTATCTCGGATAACTGTGGGATAAAGGATTATAATATTAGCTCTAGTCTTTCAGATTTTTTTTGCCATAGTTTTAGTTTTCTGCAAGGCAGGAAATTGAGGAACTATAAGGAGCGTAGATTGTTCTGTAGAGGTGTGCCAGTCAACAGGAGGCGTTTTGCGGTCTTGAATTCTCACACTATCTCGGATAACTGGGTAATAAATGATTATTATGGATGTGTCATTGGGCAAGGAAGCAACTAAAGTTAGTGTAAATTGTTCTGTAGTTGTCGCTCAACAATAGGCGATTTGTGGTCTTGAATTCTCGCACTATCTAAGATAACTGGGGGATAAATGATTAATAATAGTGTGGACTTGGGTAAGGCACCGGAGATATGAAATTGAGGAGAGCCCACAGGTCAGCAACAGGCGATTTGTTGTCTTGAATTCTCGAACGATCTCGGATAACTGGGGGATAAATGATTAATATTAGTATGGACTTGGACAAGGCCAGTGTTGGCTCTAGTCTTTCAAATTTTTTGCCAAAGTTTTAGTTTTTTGCAAGGAAGGAAATTGAGAAGGAACTAAGTGAGCAGATAGCTGTAGTTGTGTGCCACAGCCAGACCAAGTCGGTCAACAAAGGTTGATACGTTCGGTCCGTTCATTGTGTCGAACTTTCATAGTGAACATTTTTCTCACACTAATTGGAAAGGGGTACTATCTCGATCTACTATGCCTCTAAAAACGTCATCAAGGGAAACAGTATTAAACACGCATATTGGAGGAAGAGTTACGATCAAACTAATCATATAGGCCAGATATTTGGAATTTCTCATAATAAACAGTCAGCCAATAGCAATTAGCAGTAGTAAATGCATGCAATACCTGCATTACATATTTAGTTTTATGATAAATACAACGGACTCAAACCTTGGACTGTTCATTCTTGATTCTGTGAGCCTCGTCAATCACAAGATACCTCCAGTTGATTTTCTTGAACACGGATTTCTCACGTATAACCATCTCATACGACGTCACGCACACATCCCATTCACCCGGGAGAATCACTTCTTTGATCATTTTGTTCTGTGGACATATGTGGTTTTTGCATGTAACAATGTTATGGTACTTCAATACAGAATACAGTGTAGTAGTTAGCTTATTGAATATGTTGCAAGTTCAATCCTGCAATAACAGTACATGAATTTTTCTCAGTCATTGTAGTCTGTATACGTAGGTGTAACAGTTCGAGCACTGGATCTCGTCTAAGAGATAGCGAGTTCGAATTCCTGGGCTTTGGCGGGTCTCAACGTAAGCCACGGACGCTCGTTCAGGTTATGGGTGGGCTACGAGAGAGAGCTTAAATTCACAAACGGACAGTAGGTTACAGGTCAATACAGACCTAAAAGTGAAATAATCAAAAACTGAAAAATCTTCTGGTAAAACAACCGCCAACCGGACATTTTTAACTCCTTAATTGGCAAAGACGTATATATATATATATGTCATGAGAAGATGCAATTAATTATCATGGCAGTGAAAGAGTTAATTACCTGTCAAAATAACCATGAAGCGAAATTTGCCAGGATTCAGTGAAATTATGCTTCTGTGGGCGGTCTCCACGACAAGGACACATCAATTTCATTACACCGTCGAGTAGTTTACATGTGTTTGTCTATGAGGGATTTGTAGGCTCGTAAGAACGTAGACACAAAATGTCGACCAATGACAAAATTGTCATGATAGTACAGTATTGTTAAATGACGATTTTCAACGATTTCCATACTTCTAAGAACATTTTTTTTTTAATTTGTATGAATTTGTTTTCGATGCGTGTATCTAGCATAGCTAATTTACGCACCGGGTGAGTCGCGTTGGACAAACAAGTGCTCAAGGTTTGCGAATCACCATCACGCCT
>WNLI01021572.1:0-11734 GCA_025802215.1 Wirenia argentea
GTATGGCTTCGGGGAGGTGGGTGGGTTGGTGGGGTATAGAGTGTGCACGTATTGGTGGGTGGGTGGGGTAGAGGTGGATTTGTGGGTGGGGTAGAGAGTGGATTGGATGTGTGGGTGGGTAATGTAAAACTTATCATATCAGTATGCTATGTTTTACTAGCCTATATATTATAATTAGGGGGGGGGGGGTCGGTATATAAATCCCATGAGTATTATAGTTTGATATAGTTTGATAAAGCGATTGACGACGACGACCCCGTCTGATCCTTGAGTCACCGTCAGAGCAGCCACACATCGCGCGATTGAGTGGAATGCCTAAGGGTACAACATCATTACATAGATTTATAACGACTTTGATATACAGGGTGTCCGCAAATTATGTTACTTAACAGCTATAATAGTAAATTTTGTACCATAAACATAATAACACTAGATCGACCACCTGCTATCCAGGATCTCATACTGTGTAAAAATTGGCGCGAAACGTAGTTTTTCGGAAAACACCTTTATTTTCTGACTAAAATTATGACGTAGTGGACCTCGAATCTGTACCGAAAACGCGCCGTACATGTGAATCTATCTGGATAAAACGCAGACCCCATGTGATGAACCGGGACGAGGGGGCCTAAAAAACTTCCGGGCGTCGGGTCGAGTCTCATTCACTCCAAAACATAGGACCACGGCAATGCTGGGACGTCGATGCAGTGACGTCACTGTCTTGAGAATGGTGGTCGGCGATCACCGAAACTGTTGAGGTGTGTAACAATTTTTGGTGGTGTAATATAGAACTTTTCAAATAACAAACAATCAACATCATACAGATTGATAACGATTCACTTTGATATCTGAGACGAAGCGATTGACGACCACGACTCCATCCGATCCTTGCGTCACTGTCAGTGCAGCCACACATCGCGCGATCGAGTGGAATGCCTAAGGGTACAACATCACATAGATATATAGACAGTTTCACAAATATGTATCTAATCGTATAATAGGATTAATTTATAGGTACATATCAGGGATGTTTAATACACTAAACGAACGAAGTTAAACCTGAAATCTGTAAAGAACGTGGCGATCCTTTTAAGAATGAATAGCCAATCATGACGTCATTGAATCTTTGAATGTTTCAGTGACTTTTAACTCTATTTTTTGATTCAAGTGGTGAATTTTGCGATTGATTTGCCTGCTGTAAGGCGAGTATTTTATCAAATAATACTTTTATAGGTTATTTCACCTCGCGAGCGTTATTACACGTACCAAATAATGCAAATTTACCTCTCTTGTAGGGAAACTACCTTTCGTTATGTGTACTCAAAGACGATGTATTCACTGGAATGACAACTTGTGTACTTTGATGTGTCCTTATATATATTATTAATTCTATTATAGGCATTAGATACATATTTGTGAAACAGTCTGTATTTCTGGGAGACTTTGATATCAGAGACGAAGCGATTGACAACCCCGTCTGACCCTTGAGTCACAGTCAGTGCAGCCACACATCGCGCGATCGAGTGGAATGCCTAAGGGTACAAAAACACCACACAGATTTATAACGAAACTGTTTCGGTAAAATATTGCCAACACCAAGGGTATCGGTAAAGTTTCGATTGTGCCAAAACTTTATATAATTCCAGAAACTGTTTTGGTTCGGTAAATCCATGAATTTTATCGAAACTTCTTGGGTTTCGGTTTAGTTTCATTATAGATTCTGACAAATTTCCGAGTTCGGTATCATTTTGAATGGTTTCTGGGACATTGGAGGTATAGTTTCAGGAAATATTACAGTCTCAGTGAAATTCTGGTAGTTTTGGAAGAAATTTTAGTTTTGGTTCGGTACAGTTTCGGTAGCATGGGTATATCGGTATATGTAGTTTCGGTAAAAATTCAAAATCCTGCTTTCGGCACAACACTAAACAACATCATACAGATTTATAACGACTTTGATATCGGAGACAAAGCGATTGACGACCACGACCCCGTCTGATCCTTGAGTCACCGTCAGTGCAGCCACACATCGCGCGATCGAGTGGAATGCCTAAGGGAATTACAAACAACATACAGATTTATAACGTCTAACTTTATCATTTACAAAGTTCTTATCAACTCAACACATAAACTTGAGGAATATCATACCTAAAATTGAGTCGACAGTTTCGACCATCATGTACGATGATCTATATCAAGACTGCCAGATTTCCCGACCAGCGATTTTGGCGGGAAAGAGAGCAGACCAGGCATGAGATAGTTGGTAGGCACCTTCATCACATTTTTCTGTCTTCTAATCCCGATCGATTCTTTTATCCATCGAGATCTATTGTCACGTTATAAACTGGGACAACGCGAACATTTTGCATAAGGAAAGTGACTATAGATCTCGATAGATAAAAGAATCGATCTGGATTAAAAGACAGAAGAATGTGATGAACCGTGACGAGGGCTCCTACCAACTATCTCAGGCCTGGTCTGCTCTCTTTCCCGCCAAAATCGCTGGTCGGGAAATCTGGCAGTCTTGATAAAGATCATCGTACATGATGGTCGAAACTGTCGAGTCAATTTTAGGTATGATTTTCCTCAAGTTTATGTGTTGAGTTAATAAGAACTTTGTAGACTGATATCGGAGACAAAGCGATTGACGACCTCAATCCCGTCTGATCCTTGGGTCACCGTCAGTGCAGCCAATGGGCAGTAGCACAGTGATAGAGTGCTCGCTTGGAGATCTCGGAGACCCGGGTTCAAGCTTGGGTCGCGGCAAAATCTTGGTATATCATTTTTTTTCTGGGTTCCTGTAATTCTCTTGGGCAAGGAACTTACCCCTGCTTGCTTCCAATACAGTAGTTTAATGATTAAATTGAGCATCTGGTGACTGCGTAGCTTTTGAAGGAATTCTACTGCCTTCTTCCAGCTGTCTCCGATTCATGGAAGATGGAAATATCCTGCCCATGTCCAGTGGTTTTTTCCGGGTTCTTTGGTTTCCCCATGATCCCATCTAACAACCATATTATCAGGAAAAGTGTTAACAGAATAAAACCGGGTCTGATCAGAAATTGACCATGTTGCAGTTAATTGATCATTACTCGGTCAAAAATGGTTGAAATCAATTGATCAGCAACTCATTTTAAAAGGAATAGAATTATATTTACAGTGATACCTTTAACATTTCAGTGGGTTGTATACTAATCATATGACATCCCGATGAAATATAGTGACATTATTTTAGGGATGCACTGTATAATTTATAGGTGCTACTAAGTCACTAACCTGTTTATGTATAACAAGTCCTGTATTCTGAGGTTCTCCCGATGGGTTGTATATGGGTGTGATCAGCATCTGTGGACACAAGGGAGGGGAAAATGTTTGTATATACCAAATATATTTGAACTATATTCACTGTAATATTTAATATTTATAACTTATATATTATACTGTATAATATGTTACATATAATATGATTAGAAAATACAGTTTAACAACAAATGGTATAGCATAATAACTGTTGTGGTCAAATGTTAGGACTTCCATTCATTTCTGATTCAGGGTTCGAATCTTGAACTGTGTGATGGGTTTAACGGGTTTTAACGCCAGACTGGTGCAAAGGTAACTCTAAGAGAGGATTCTTGTCCAGGTTGGGGAGCAAAGTTGTGCTACTAATGATTTATTATAAATCTTATACTGCAACTAACACACAACGATTGTCGACGTTGCGACAGTATCTCACGGTCTTCAGCAGGACGATGCCGTCAGCTCGGTGGCGACCCGGTTGTTGAACCTGGATCACGTGACAGCCGACGAGGAATGTTGCTAAGCACCCGGTCCCAAGAGTGCGCGAGTTGAAAACGGAGGCCCCCCTTTTTGAAAAGTGAAGGATGCTCTATTCTTTCATAGATTGCTTCAAAGTTGTGCTACTCATACATTATGTGTAGTGATATAATAGCACGACGAAACTCTATTGCGGGAGACAGCCTAACGGGTGGTAAATAAGCTTGGCGATTTACTTTACATTATCATCATTCATGTTAAATAGTTTAGCATTTGGAGTCAACTGTTTGACTATAATCTCACAATGCGAGATATGTATAACTGCATGCACCATAGCTTGACAAGCATTACATTGTGGCCACTCGTCGCGATGAACAGTTAAACAGTAAATGTATACTGGCCGAAAGATAGTTGATGGGGAAACCAGAGAAACCGGAGAAAACCACCGGATATGGGCAGTAATATTTCCATCTTCCATACACGAATGCAGATGGAAGAAGCTAGTAGAATTCCTACGAAAGCTACTCAGTCCCCACCTGCTCAATTTAGCCACTGAACTAGTTCCTTGCCCAACAGAATTATAAAAACACGGGGAAAATGTCATAAACATTTGCTGCGGCCCAGGCTTGAACCCGGGGCCCCGTGATCTGTAGGCGTTAAATAAATGTGACGTACCTGCATGAGGTCCATAAAGGAGAGGCGAGGCAGATCAGCCGATACAATCACCTGGAACAGCTCCATCAGGGATTGTAGGGCACCGCCTTGGAGGAGGGGGGGGGGGACCGTACGAGGACACAATGACCGGCTCCCCAAGCATATCAGTCAAATCACCCCGACATGTGTGTATGCCCCAATCACGCCATACACCTAACATTCAGGTTTATGCAGAGTCAGGTCACTTACCGATGCGGGGAGGTCTAGTCATAGACCAAACCTCTTACCTCAAATACCATTAACCTGGCGTTGCATCCTCATGAGGCTATAGCGAAGGGAAGGAATGCCTTCTTTGGTGAGCTTACCACCCCTCGAGGGTTTTAACGAGTTTTCTTTCCCGACCCGGTACTCCATTCACGTGTGGATAAATATCATATAACTCTATGTTAAAGTGTTACTGTACCTTCATAGTATACTTCGTGTGTCCTATAGTACACATTAGTACATACCAATAAGCCTAAAAACTGACCCCATACATTCACTGGACGCCCTATATCATTGAATATCCTTTACGCGACACGATGTGAAAATCGCCGCTAATTTATCCAATGATGTCATTGTACATATCAGCGATGTTTTTCGCGTCTTGGCACATAAAGAATATATACGGTGGTATAGGATGTCCAGTGAATGTATGAGGTTAGTTTTTAGGCTTATTTGTATCTACTAGTGCGTACAATAGGACACACGAAATATACTATGTAGGTACAGTAACACTTTAATATGCATATTTATTAAGATAATAATAAATCCCCATACCTGCATAAGGTCCATAAACGAGAGACGAGGCAAATCAGCCGATACAATCACTTGAAACAGCTCCATCAGGGACTGTAGGGCTCCACCTTGGAGGAGGGGGGAGCGCACAAGGATCAGCACTTGGGGTATGATTTCTTGGTGGATCGAGGAAAGGGAG
Organism: Wirenia argentea; assembly: GCA_025802215.1. Lineage (NCBI taxonomy): Eukaryota > Metazoa > Mollusca > Solenogastres > Pholidoskepia > Gymnomeniidae > Wirenia > Wirenia argentea. The sequence continues at coordinate 5,396 of WNLI01021572.1, forward strand.
GAGCTGTCGACTCGGGCTACGGAGCTTAGGAGTGTCAGAGCTAGCTGTGAATCAATGGAGAAATCGAGAGATCAATCAATTAATCATACAATCATTCAATTACTCAATCACTCAATGATTTGATCATTCGATCATATAATCAATCAACCAACACATCAATCGATTAGACTGAAAATCACACTGCTATGTAGGGAGATGAGAGCGCAGTAAGATCAGAACTTGGGGTATGATTTCTTGATGGATCGATGAAAGAGAGGAGCTGTCGACTCGAGCTACGGAGCTTAGGAGGGGGAGGGCTAACTGTGGACGAAAAATGCAATCAACCGATGAATCAATCAACCGATCAATCGATCAAAGACTGTAGGGCACCACCTTGTAGGAGGGGGGAGCGCACAAGGATCAGCACTTGGGGTATGATTTCTTGGTGGATTGAGGAAAGAGAGGAGCTGTCGACTCGGGCTACGGAGCTTAGGAGAGTTAGAGCTAACTGTGAATCAAGTGATCAATCAATCAATCGATTAGACTGAAAATCACATTTCTATAGGGAGGGGGAGCGAACCAGGATCAGAACTTGGGGTATGATTTCTTGGTGAATCGAGGAAAGGGAGGAGCTGTCGACTCGGGTTACGGAGCTTAGCAGTGTCAGAGCTAACTGTGGAGATCATTCAATCAATGAACCAATAAATAAATATATCAGGGACTGTAGGGCTCCACCTTGGAGAAGGGGCGATCGAACCAAGATCAGCACTTGGGGTATGATTTCTTGGTGGATTGAGGAAAGAGAGGAGCTATCAACTCGGGCGACGGAGCTTAGGAGGGTCAGGGCTAGCTGTGAATGAATTGATCAATCAATCAACCAACAAATCAATCTATCAGAGACTGTAGGGCACCACCGTGGAGAAGGGGCGATCGAACCAAGATCAGCACTTGGGGTATGATTTCTTGGTGGATCGACGAAAGAGAGGAGCTGTCAACTCGGGCTACGGAGCTTAGCAGTGTCAGAGCTAACTGTGAATGAATGAATGAATGAATCAATCTTTCCATAGTTCTATCTTTCCATAGATCAATGGTTCAATCATTCAATTGTTCAATCGAACAGTCATTCAATCATTCAATAAATCAATAAAGGAATCAACATATCAATCAACCAATCCATTCAATCATTCATTATTCAATAGTTCAATCATTCAAACATTCATTCATTCAATCATTCAATCATTCAATCCTTCATTCAATCAATCATCCAATGATTCAAGCAATCGTTCAATTTCAATCATTCAATCATTCAATCAGTTGATCATTCAATCATTCAATCATTCATTCAATCATTCAATCATTCAATCATTCAATCATTCGATCATTCGATCACTCGATCACTCGATCACTCGATCACTCGATCATTCGATCAATCATTCAGTCATTCAATCATTCAATCATTCAATCATTCAATCAATCAATCAATCAATCAATCATATATTCATTCAATAATTCAATCATTCAATCATTTGTTCCATCGTTCAACCATTCAACCATTCAATTCTTCAATCATTCAATCAATCATCCAGCAATCAAGTGTCATAATAACTGTCATTCAATCCAATCATTCAATCAATCGCTCAATCATTCAAACATTCAATCAATCATTCAAACATTCAAACATTCATTCATTCAATCATTCATTCAATCATTCAACAAATAAATCAATCGATCAGACTGTAGGGCGCCACCTTGGAGGAGGGGCGAGCGCACGAGGATCAGCACTTGGGGTATGATTTCTTGGTGGATTGAGGTAAGGGAGGAGCTATCGACTCGGGCGACGGAGCTAAGGAGGGTCAGAGCTAACTGTGAATGAATGAATGAATCAAATTATCAATCAATCATACATGCACAAACATTTCAACATTCGATCATTCAATTGTTCAATCATTCAATCAATCAATCGTTCAATCATGCAATCATTCACTCAATCAATCAATCATCCAATCATTTAATCTTTCAATCATTCAATTATTCAATCAATCAATCATTATATCATTCAATCATACCATCATTCATCAATCGTTCAATTGTTCAATCATTCAATCAATCAATCATTCAATCAATCATTCATTCATTTCAATAAATCATTCGATAATTCAATCATTCACTCATCCAACCATGCAATCAACCATTCAGGTATTCAATCATTCAATCAATCAACAAATAAATCAATAGATCAGACTGAAAATCACATCACGGTCCCTATAGGGAGGGGAGAGCGCACAAGGATCAGAACTTGGGGTATGATTTCTTGATGGATCGACGAAAGAGAGGAACTATCAACTCGAGCGACGGAGCTTAGCAGTGTCAGAGCTAACTGTGGATGAATGGAGAAATCGAGAGATCAATCAATTAATCATGCAATCAATCAATCATTCCTTCACTCCATCATTCAATCAAGTAATCATTTAATTATTCAATCATTCAATCAAGCAATCATTCAATCGTTCAATCAAACATTCAATCAATCAATAATTCAATCATTCCATCAATAATTCATTCAATCAATCAATCAATCAATCAATCATATATTCATTCAATAATTCAATAATTCAATCATCCATTCAATCATTCAATCATTCGTTCCATCGTTCAATCGTTCAACCATTCAACCATTCAATTCTTCAATCATTCAATCAATGATCCAGCAATCAAGTGTCATAATAACTGTCATTTAATCCAATCATTCAATCGCTCAATCATTCAATGGATCAATCATTCATTCAATCATTCAATCATTCAATCATTTGATCATTCAATCATTTGATCATTCAATCATCCAATCATTCAACCAATAAATCAATCAATCAAAGACTTTAGGGCGCCACCTTGGAGGAGGGGGGAGCGCACCAGGATCAGCACTTGGGGTATGATTTCTTGGTGGATCGACGAAAGGGAGGAGCTGTCGACTCGGGCGACGGAGCTTAGCAGGGTCAGAGCTAACTGTGAATGATTGAATCAATTAATCAACCAACAAATCAAGTAATTAGACTGAAAATCACACCGCTATAGGGGGAGGATAGCGCAGGAGGATAAGAACTTGCCCACTTGGGGTATAATTTCTTGATGGATCGACGAAAGGGAGGAGCTATCGACTCGAGCTACGGAGCTTAGGAGGGTCAGAGCGAGCTGTGAATGAATGAACAAATCGAGAGAGATCAATCATGCAATCACTCGTCAATTAGATGATTTGATCATTCAATCATTCAATCATTCAATCAACAAATAAATCAATCTATCAGACTGTAGGGCGCCACCTTGGAGAAGAGGGGGGAGCGCACGAGGATTAGGACTTGGGGTATGATTTCTTGATGGATCGACGAAAGAGAGGAGCTGTCTACTCGGGCTACGGAGCTTAGCAGAGTCAGAGCCAACTGGGGACGAAAAATGCAATCAATCAATCAATCAATCAATCGATCAAAGACTGTAGGGCTCCACCTTGTAGGAGGGGGGAGCGAACGAGGATCAGGACTTGGGGTATGATTTCTTGATGGATCGAGGAAAGGGAGGAGCTATCGACTCGAGCTACGGAGCTTAGGAGTGTCAGAGCTAACTGGGGACGAAAAATGCAATCAACCGATGAATCAATCAACCGATCAATCGATCAAAGACTGTAGGGCTCCACCTTGGAGGAGTGGGGAGTGAACCAGGATCAGGACTTGGGGTATGATTTCTTGGTGGATCGAGGAAAGGGAGGAGCTGTCGACTCGGGCTACGGAGCTTAGGAGTGTCAGGGCTAACTGTGAATCAATGAACAAATCGATAGATCAGTCAATTAATCATGCAACCATTCAATCATCATCCAACCATTCAATAAATCATTCAGGTACTCAATCATTCAATCAATCACAAAATAAATCCATCTATCAGGGACTGTAGAGACTGTCGAGTCAATCAAATCAATCAAGTCAGTCAATTATTGACGAAATGACTGTCGGTGTTAAAACTTTTAAACATGATGAGTCAATCGAATCAATCAAGTCAATCAATAAACAAACCATCGATTATTCACACAATCATTCAATCAATCAATCAAAGCAAACCAAAAGGACCATGAAATCTGATACAGTCGCAGTTGTAAATCTCGACATAGTAATGGGTGGGTAGGTTTATATTAAGTGTGATAAAATAATATGATAGTTCTGTAATATCTAACCTGGGAAACATGGAGGTCATTTTCGCTGATAAGTGTGGGAATTTCTTTCATGACATCACCCACCATACTGGATGTTAGGCTCGAACCTGGGAATGAAGGTGTACAAATACAATATTATTATCGCGGAAGTGAAATACTGTACAGATATCTAGAGGAGGAGGCACAACTATGTCACGTCTATATCACCATCAAGGTGCTTATTTTTCAGATAACATAGTATGCCTACTCTTTCCACCTTTTCCTTTCCTCTGTCACAAAATCATCAAAATTATTGTCAATACCGTTAATACGATCATATGTATCAAAACCACTTTTCCACCTTTTTTTCTCCATCACATACAAATCTTATCGCGAGGCCGTTAACTTACGCTATTATATTTTTTAGATCAATTTGTATGTTTTACTCAAGTGTACCCTTGGTTTTTGTGTGGTTTGATAGCTTCTGCCAGTGATTGCTTAGCGGGTATCTTTTCGCTTTCGTCATTTTAGTTACAGTCCATAATTGCGAAATACCATCAATGAATGTAGCCTATTGAACATTATGATTTTATGATCACACTGATATGTATGTCCAGGGCCTGTATTGACATAAAATTATGTGATCACGACATAACTGTGTGAGTCTATGGCAAATCATTATGCTGCACTGCTCATAAAATTATACAAGCATTACATTTCAAAATATTGATATCATACAGCAATTTTATAGACACCATTAGCAACAAATTAAATATCACTGATCAAAATTTATGATTAAAAAGCGGGAGAATTGCATTAATGCGATTGTGATAATAGCATTTGATAACGATTTTATGAAATCTGATCAATAGTGATGCGTCACAGTATTGCATATAGCAGAGCATAACTATTAAATTGGTAGGCCTATTACATGGTAGCATAGCTATAATGAAAATACTAGTTAGACTCCATGGAAAATCGTTTGACCAATAAAATCATATAAAATCATAATTTCAAATCCTATCATCATTTCGTATAAAATTTCAAACAATCAATAAAGCTACAAAACGCAAATTGACTCTCACATCATATAAATACCACTGTATGACCGCATTTCACATTCCCTTTGGCCCAATTTACTGTGCAACAATAATTAGGTTATTACTGTTTGATTACAATTAAAAGATCGTAATCAGCAACTTGAAAATGTCGAAGATGAGCGTAACCCTGATGCTAGTTGTGTTGGCAACTCTGATACCGAATGTCTATCCAAATATAAAGGAAGGTAAGTTTATTTCAGTCAGTTATCGGAAATTAAAGGACTGCTCTGTAGTTATAAAGCATGATATAAGGTTAAAGCCAATAAATTTCCGCTTTCTAAATGCCCGATTCCGTGTTTTCTACGTTATAAAATGTCAAATTCCATTTTATTCCGTTTTCTATTCAATTTTTAAGCAAATTCAGTTTTCTCTGTGTTTTGCATGACATAAGTAAATTTTTACTGTTTTACATGAAAATAATGTTAAAATTGGTATGGAATCAAAGTTTTGGCTTATATTTAATCAAATAAGTGACATTTTATCAGCAGAAATGTATAATTTAACTAAAGTTGAAGCGATTTGAAAATGTCCTTTAAAATACAGTACCAATATCATCATGTTTCCAAAGGCCACGTCTCTCCAAAGGCCTCGTCTCTCCAAAGGCCACCTCTATACAAAGGCCACGTCTCTCCAAAGGCCACCTCTATACAAAGGCCACGTCTCTCCAAAGGCCACCTCTATACAAAGGCCACCTCTCTACAAAGGCCACGACTCTACAAAGGCCATCTCTCTACAAAGGCCACCCCTCTACAAAGGCCACTTTTCACCAAAGGCCTCGTCTCTCCAAAGGCCACGTCCCTCCAAAGGCCATCTCTCTCCAAAGGCTACCTCTACAAAGGCCACCTCTCTACATGCAAAGGCCACCTCTCTCCAAAGGCCACGTCTCTCCAAGGCCACCTCTCGCCAAAGGTTACCTCTCTCCAAGGCCACCCCTCTACAAAGGCCACCTCTCTCCAAAGGCCACCTCTCAGCAAAGGCCACCGCTCTCCAAGGCCACCTCTCTCCAAAGGCCACCTCTCTACAAATGCCACCTCTCTCCAAAGGCCACGACTCTACAAAGGCCACCTCTCTCACTCCATGGCCACC
>WNLI01021683.1:0-11728 GCA_025802215.1 Wirenia argentea
TTGTTCTGGAACGATGTTTCTATGTCGTTGACCAGACGGCAGATTTGATCGGTTGTTGAGCGCCCTTGGCGGAAGCCTGCCTGTTCGTGCGGGAGGATATTTTCGACCGCTGGACTGATGCGGCTGAGGGTGACTCGTTCCAGAAGTTTGAATTAGTGATGTACGAGGAAGAAGCGGACTATAAATGGCCAACACAAACGCGTTGTGAGCCATTACAGGCGGCACTGTTCCGAGGTGTCTAGTATGACGCCCCGAAACTTGACGAACAGCAACCTACTGATGACTGGCAGTTAACATAAACAAAGAAATAAACGGGTGTAAAATATAATACCCTACACTAAAGGAGACTTCTAGAAGTGCAGATAACGCCGGTTTATAAATGTAACTAAAAACTAAGCAACTGCAGCGAGTACGTAGCACTAGTGCGAGGTCTCGGGATACATTCTTTGCCTCCGTAGTTTTGTTATGAAAGTACTGGTACAGTAGTTATTGGTTCGTTGAAAAATGTCTTGTAAATGAAAGTTGCAGTTAAATTAATCAATGTCTCTTTTTAAACAGCAACTTTGATCCACCCTTAGTTGCGCTTATCCAACCAGTGTCAACGAAAACCTAAAGTGCAGTTACCTCGGCCTGAGATTCATGAAGGAAACTTTGGGCTACAAAAAAAATGCCAAGCCAGTGAATTCTGTAAAGGCGTAAATGTAGCTGTAGCCAATTAGGAAAACCTATTTTTAAATGCTTGCTAAAGTTGCTATACATGTATACAGTAGGCCTACAATATATCGAAACTTTTCCATATTCGAATGCCTAAATAAAATATTTGTATTGCAAAACACGACTTAAATTATGTTTCTCGAAAGTTTTATAATTCTGAAAATATTGCCCTGCATAACGATTCGTACTTGAAAAAAAAATCGTTTTATTAAAATTAATAATTACTCCGATCACTGATCACCGATACGCGAGCCGGGCTTACAAGAGTTATCCGGGCAATTCATTATGGCAAATTTTCGCCAAACATGAACACAAGTTCTAGTCACCTCAAAAAAACCAGTTGCATCAACAAAATCTTGTGTAAATAATCCAACATTGTTCCTGTAACAAGTGGAATGGATTATTAAACGAAACCGACACTTTTTACCAAAATCTTGGCAACTACCCATCTTTCTTTGGCTACAACAGCGTCTGCTACAGGGCGTCATGGTCAATATTATTTTCACCCCTCGTATCGGAAATATGGACAATTTTTGACTGCTCTTCAGGATCCGTCCCAGGATACCGGTGCAGACTGCAGAGGCTAAGCCGGCTCATGTAAACCCCAAGTTCCATTGCAAGATAACATTTGTACAAATTACAATAATTGTTGGACAATGAAGCATTCAAGAAGTGGAAGCAAGAGGGAGGTGACAGTCTCAAGACGTCGAGAAGGGAAGTATGAGGGCCAAGTTTGCAGCAACTAAAGAATGGTACGACGAATGGTACACACACGAGGGAGAACAGAAGATATACCGGATCGCGAAACAGAGGGAGAGCATAAGAAAGGATGTAATGGGCAATGCAGCAGTGAAGAACAAAGATGGCGACGTGCTGGTGAAGGTGGACGAGGTAAATGACAGATGGGAGGAGTATTTCACGGAGTTGTTGAATGTTGAAAATGAAAGAGGTGAACAAGTTCAAATACCTTTGGTCCTTGGCTCAACGTTACAGGAAGGGGGAGCATGCGAGACAGAAGTAAAGACAGCGTGGAAGAAATGGAGAGACTCGAGTGGAATAGTAAGGGATAAGAGGATGCCAGCGAGTCTAAAAGCCTAAATCTATAATAATCTGTAATAAGACCGGTGTTCTTGTATGGAGCGGAAACTTGGGCATTTAAGAAGAAAGAAGAGATGCTACTAGAGCGTACTGAAATGAGAATGTTAAGGTGGATTTTAGGACAGGAAACGCAATGAAGACATAAGACAGGCGACAGTGAAAAGATGAAGGAGGCAAGGTTGAGATGGTATGGTCATATTGTTCGTAGGGAAGAGGATTGTATCATTAAAAGGGTGATGGTTATGCCGGTTACGGGGAAAAGGTCGAGGGGGTAGACAGAAACTTCGGTGGTATGACACAATCAAAAGAGACTTGACTAACATTGATTCAAATCAAAACGATGCACTCAATAGAATCACCTGGCGACGAAAAATCCGAGCGGCTGACCCTGCAGTGTGTGGGACAAAGGTCGAACGAAGATGATGATGGACATCATACATTATATATTTTAGTTAATTTACAATATACGTACACAAAACTAATGTACATTTCCAAATTTTCCAGAGATACAGTCAAAATTTCCCCAAAAAAAACTGCTTTGATATTGCATCAGCTTTCCATGTGTATTTTTCGCACGTGGGTTAGAAAGTAATTTATTTCTCAATTTTATAGACAATAACCTCGACCTTTGATGTGTTATGCCCAGTCACGCGTTCAACGGGAGGTCAAGACATGTATTTGTAACTTAGGTTGACCAATGACCATAATACCTTCACCAGCAAATTAGCGTCTTTATTCCATGTACATTTGCGTAATGTGTATTGTAAATAACTACCATAGTAAATGATTAATCTTTTTAGTTCTTTTACACCAGTGTAGTATTAATACTACAGTAAGGCAATGTATGAAAATTAATAGATACAAATTTACATCGATATAGATTTTATTTACAAAACATTACGAGACAGACCTATCTATAGTTATAGCACAGTATAAAATCAATGACCGATAAAAATGTTGCGAGATAGGACAGGAGCACATTACAAACAATTTACTTTACCCAATCTGTGACAATTACTCAATCATTATAATGTACGAGACTAGGAACTATTCAACATCAAATTAAAAATTTTATTAACCATAAGAAACATAAGCGAGTAGCTTATTGTCGATGCGTACAATACTGTACAGACTAAAATTACAATGTCAATTCAACCGAATTCAACTTGAATACTGAAGATAACAGTCAATAAGTAACTATGCAAACAGTTTTTAAAGTCTTTCAATTATTAAAAGTATACAATGTATATTTGTATACAAAAAAAAAGTGCGACCAATCCCGATCATACAGTCGAAAGGTTTTCATGGATTACAAATAGTTGCTTATACAGCTTGTGTGATTTAACTAATGGACAGTGCCATTTTTTTATGAGCATACTTTACACAATAGCCACTTAGGAGTACGCAGCAGTTAGTATTTTTTAGTAAATTAATGCTATGAAAGGGATCTTTTTACTACGAAATCCTTATAGAGATATGATTAATATCTGTTGGATAAAATCAGCAAAATTGTATTCATTGAAATAAGTTCTCAATTAGCTCTTAGCACTATTATAATATAGTAGTCGCCTTCGATTAACATAGGGTAAAGTACACAAGTTTACGTACAAAACGTTTCTTATATAAACACTATTTACAGAGCCAGCAGCGTGTAGGCTACTAACTGGGGTGTATGTACATATAATTAATTAATCAGTCTCTCGATATCACACCCGAATGTCCAATTGTGACGTCATATGCGCAATGAATCCAATGATGGTAAGCTTTTTGGTAGCAACTAGTGAACTAGGATGGATGAAATGATGCGATGATAGATGATGTGATAAATGAGTGAAGTGAGATGAAATGAGAGTTTACGGACGATCGTTACGCTGGTCAGATATCGAAGCTGGTTCACCGGTTGGTCACAACTGAAACGAGAACAAACATGTTACAGCAAATGACACAATAAACTTGGGCAAGAAAAGTATGTTGTAACAATATAATAAAGATCATGCCTTCACGATTCATACAGATTCAATTGTATCAAAATTATGCCAATTTACCAGATCACCGAATAAAACCCCGAAATATACAATCTGTAACTCAAAACACAACTTCATATTTTATCGTGGTGGACAATGAATGGGAGGGTGGTGTGAGGGTGAACGTGTGAATGTATGGGTGGTAGGTAAACTATGAAGTTGTGTTTTACGATCCAACAAAAGGCATGATAACGGTCTCACAAAAATTCACTCCCAAAATCGACAGTCTTTCCGAGCTTATTTCGGTCAATAATATTCATTCAAATGTCATTCAGAGCTTATGTCGGTCATGAAAATTCAATACTCAAATACTAACATGTCGTACGTATTATTTCGGTTGCGAAAATTCAATCAATTCAAATACGAACGTCGAACTAGTCATTCTGGGCTTATCTCATGAAAATGCTTCGTCTCAAATGCCAACATTTATTTCGTTTCAACAGAATACAGTATTCGTCTCATCGATTCTAACGGTCTCATCGATTCCAACGGCCAATTGATTCTTAGGTATAAAAATTAAAATGTAAAGATCGAATATGCCTAAAAAGTATCAGCCTAAGATGAGAGTGAATTATGCAAAAAATGTACAATAGTGTAAGTAATCAAGTAATATTACCTGGACCATAAAACCAGGTTTCGTCCCTTTGGGATAAAACGCAAACCTATCCAGGTTCTGTGGTCAGTTGATGCGAGCGGTCACTGTAGTGGTCAGCCCACAGCAGCTAGGCTTGTCAAAGGTCATACGTGGAGGTATTATACCATGCAACCCAACCTGTCAAAATAAGTCAGAAAGTGTAGAATATGGAATACAATACACAACCAATCATGTTACAGAGGTTACATTAATCAATGTCGCTCTCATGTTGCTTTTTAAACTGCTCCTTTTTAGGATAGCTAGATAACGATAGTATGCTAACCGGTACACAACGTTCTATCGGTGTAATTTTAGCCGTGTAAACATTCGCTAGGATTCTGGACACTGGGATGTGCGCAAGGCTAGTGTGAAGTATTGCCAGGAAAGTGTGGATGACAAAAGCTCAGATTTAATTTCACTTACAACTAATTATACACAATTCCAATTCGAGGCTATAGGGTGCGAAAAACCTTATGTCCACTTCACGAACTACCAGTTTGTCGATTACACGGGTTATTGTTACACAAATTCTTCGCTTTAATCTGTTGCAAGTCTCACGAACCTCAAGAAACCCCTAGACCACGCAGTAAATGTACTGTACAAACACAAGTCTATTTCTACGGCCTAATCATGTAGCAAGTCAAAAGTACGTTTTAAAACATAACCTAGCCACGGCAAATGTCTATCAAACTCGTGTAGCTAGAGAGCTAATATGCACAATATTAGAAACTACGTAGTACGTATTGTTAAACACTTGCATTCAAACGACACATAGACAATGAGTATAGTTAGATATTTGTTCATGACTTGTACAGCTAAATGTACTGTTTTCATTACATGTCAAACCGCAAAGTCATTTGTACATAACAGAACTGATGCAGTGATTTTCGGTACAGCGAATTCCCGGGACGTCCAGCATTTCCGATTCGTCCAGCATTTCCGATTCGTCCAGCATTTCCGATTCGTCCAGCATTTCCGATTCGTCCAGCATTTCAGATTCGTCCAGCATTTCAGATTCGTCCAGCATTTCAGATTCGTCCAGCATTTCAGATTCGTCCAGCATTCAACCCATTGAGCAAATCATTCCACACAGTAGTTCATTCCGCCCAGCAATTCGACTTCATCGGCAGAAATTATATTCCGATCCAAATGTGGTTGCCGCTTCGTGATGTAATCATCGTAGAATAGAATGCATCTTATAATCGGCCACGGTTCTAGAAGTCTTCTCATTGTTCTTCAAAAATCTGACATGGTTACGAACATGGGGAAAACAGGAAAAAAATTAAGCACAGATCAAAGCCAACGAAACAAAGTGGGCATTTATGCGGTAAAATGTCATTTGATGATTGCCCGGTCATTCCGTCTTATACCACTGAAAATCACACGAGTCATTCATCGGAAATGAAAATCATGGGTTAATCAAATGGTCATTGAAAATCATGGGTCAATAAAACGATTATTGAAAAGCATGGGTCATCAATCCATCACTGAAAAACATGGGTCATCAATTCGATCATTGAAAATCATGGGTCATCAATCGCTCACTGAAGCCGTCAATAGATCACTGAAAATTTTCATGCAATCAGGCGGACATAATTATATAACTGAATTATAGTATGCCGAGAGTAGATTCAATGTCTTGCGCCTGCGGCCCATCGTTGCTCCCACTACACACAGGGCAATAGGCAAATTTAGGTCAGAATTGGTACGAAAAATATTTACACCCGTCGCATCATTCATTCAGTCATTCAATGCCTTGCGCCTGAGGCCCATCGTTGCTGTCGCATCATTCATTCAGTCTTGAAAGGTTATGATTAATAGTGAAAGCAATGTAGGTCGATGGTAAAGTAATGGATCAAAGCAATATAGAAATGGTACATCGGAAAATAAAATTGTGCAATGTCAATGGGCAATAGTCCCCAATACAGAGGCAATACAGACAGTGATGGTACAGCGTGAATCACAAGTGGTGAAGCGTTTGGGTCAGTACTGAGGACATCAGGTTTCTCGCACCCCATAGCGGACTAAAACAATCGGCAATTCATTGATAGGTCAAGAGAGGTCAGCATACCAGTCAAAGAAAGAAAAACGTACAAATCAGTGTATGGGTGCCAGTCAAGGTTTGGCCTTGTGATTTGTGAACGTTATATCAGTCGTTTCAGTCTGTCTGGCCAGTCACACAATCGTGGAAGCAATAAAACAATTAGAAGGAAAGAACAATCAATGTAACATTTGATGTCTTTGTAGCTGGTCGACGGATTCGATCTTTAGACTTGTATGCATCGCTCCATCTGTCAGTGGAAAATCTGAATAAGCAATTTCGAGAAAAGCCTTGATAAAATCATACATTGTCATCTAAATTCTAAAATTCATAGCAATTAACCCCGGGGGCCTATGTACCAGGTGCTACACAATTGCAAAATTTGCCATTTGGCACTAAAAACCGTCATTTGGCAATAAACTTTCTTTTAAGACCACAGAACCAAAAAACATTTTCACTGTCACATGAACTTGGGCATTTTTGGCACCAAATAAGAGTATCATTAGTAATTAATGTGTGTACATTAATCCACTAGGAAATTATCAATAAATTGGTAAAGTGACGCCAATCATGTCATCTCCATGGTAACTGGTTCCATACATACAACTCATGTGGACAGAAATTAGTCATCAATGTCCAATGGGCGGGAAATTAAACTTTCAAACGCAAGTTACGAGCGCCTGAGAGGTACCCAAGCCATGTAAATGATGGGGATGGGTGGGTATAATCTTGATGTATGATGTAGAAAGCCATGGTGTAATACATTCATTTTGCGGGCACAGATACCCACTTAGGGGGCTTGTGAATTCACAAAGTGTAATATAAGCAGTGTCCGTTTTATCACGATGTACGATCATAATACACCTGGATGAACGGATGTACAACACTGGGTCGGATTTACTCAATTATTGTGTAAGGATAACTCACTTTAGTAGTCTCTTCGACCACCACCACCATAACTCCTTTGACCACCACCGCCTCCATAGCCACCACCTCCATAGCCGCCACCGCCACCACCGTAACTCCTGCCACCGCCACCTGTGGGGTAACAAACAGTCAGTTCACACGAGTTCCTATTTCTCGGCATGTTGCATGACCAATTTAAAGCAACATGATTATCACCATGGAAAAGGGTGTAAATGTGCTGGAATGTGATGGAATCATGTTTCCATGTCCGTTTTTGCTTATTAGCCGAAGAGGCTCAGACCATTAGCTTGAGTAATTAAGAGAAAACTTCAACCATTAGACTTTTAGTGTACGACTGTACGTCTAGACGACACGACCATAAAGTCACTATGTGTCCGCCATACCAGAAGTCATAAACATTATGTCGTAATTTGCCATGTCATTTAAGATTGGGTATGCCAGAGAGTATAACAACGTGGTTGTACAGACATGACACAGAGCAGCAACCATATAGATATGCCACTATCCGCGGCCCCTGAGGGTGGACTCGCCAAATATTGAAACATAAAAGCATAGGCTACATCATACATGCGACATGAAAAGTCTGAAGCTGTGCAGTATAATTTAATATATTCTAATAAGTCTATAAGGTGTTATGTATTTATTTTTAATCCTCTGGATTATTATTTATTTATGTCGCAGAGTAGTGGTAAACAAATTTTGGATCCCTGTTTTAATATCAGGAATACCAATCATACATACTTAGGAAGATACTATTAATTACCTCCATATCCACCACCGCCGCCACCGTAACCACCACCCCCATAGCCACCACCGCCGCTCCGTCTGTCACTGTAGCCACCACCGCCACTGTAGCCACCACCCCCACGTCCGCCTCCTCTACCTCCTCCATAACTACCACCACCGCGTCCACCTCCTCGACCACCGCCGCCGCCACCACCTGAAATGGATTCAGCATACAGTACAGTCAAGAATAACAGGCATAATATATAACATAGATGCCACTTCCTCAACCTTAATGCAATGCGAAAATCCATAAGCAGAATCGATAGATATATATAAGTTGCCACATAACGCAGGCAATTACAAGATCTTGTTCCGGGTGACGCAGCGACAGTACAGTAAAATTTCAGTAGATGTTCCGCCAAAAACGTTGGAGAAATCAGTATATTGAATGAATGGAAGAGAAAGATCGATTCAAGGCTCGACAGGCTGCAAACACGGTATATCGGCAATAATCTCGCAAGACAATATTGATCTACATAAAAATGTGTACCGACAAAAGGTGATGGCCACATGCATTAAATTCCCTCACTAACAATATTTATTAGTATTTATTTTACGAGAGCGACAATAGACCACTAAAAATTATTTACAAAAGTCTAACCAGTCAGCACACCCGACAACTTTACAGATCACTTTACACCAAAGACATAATAGTATGTCATTCAAGACAGAGAAACACTAACCTCTAGGCTTGGCGAAATTCACTTGAATGTCACGGCCGTCTACGTCCTTTCCGTTCATACTGTCCACAGCATCCTGGGCATCTTCTCGTGAGTCGTACTCAACGAATCCAAACCTGCGTGTATATAAGGTACGATTAACAGAGAGTCGAGTACACTCGTTGGACAAGTCATTTGCAAAATAGACATTTGGATCAGGCTATGTAAATCTATGAAAATTTGATATCCGCGACAATCATAGCTACATTGAATGACTGCTTGGTGGGTGGAACCACACATTTTGACCATTTATAAGTTGGTCTGATGTGGTTCACCTAACTCTGAGCCTCTGGCGTCAATGATAAACTGAAGCACAGAGGATCACTGGATCACTGGAAGCGCGGTCGGTGTTTAGGGTTTTCATCAGTCTCCACGGATTTCTCCAGATGGTAGTTGACGCATGAACAGAAAAGGGTTGAAACTTGAATCCATTAATGATGCAACTCTTTTCGTTTTAAGGATTTTCATGCTCAAAACAGTCTATTAACAAAATGGCTGCAGCTAACCCTTCCAAAACAACTTCCAAATTCACTGAAATTGGTATGTCGGCAGTTTATATAATGGTCCAGTACATATTTAGTGCTGCTTCGGCATTTGACCCATTTCATTATAACTGAGCCTACAACAAAATACACACCCTCTTGATCGGCCGGTTTCACGGTCCATGATCACTCTGGCGGTGGCACAGCCCTTGAACATGTCCTGTAACGAGTAGTCGTCGACTGAGTATGGCAGCTGGCCAACGTACAGCTTCTTGGTCTCTGAAAAATTTACAAATGACTTTACATAACATCCTACCAAACATCCAAATTCAAATACAACCAACAGTCCATTGCGCTGTCTCAGACCTCACGGTGTTGCCATGGCGATCTTACTGCGCGTATGTCAGCACGCTGAGGACTGAGGTACGGAGTTTGCTTTGTGCATCCACAAAACGCGGTCACATGACGATCCAGGAGACCACACCACGTTCAAAGGAGATCTGTCCGCAGCATCGCGGTCGCAATGACTGAGAACAAAGCTCTAGTAGGTATAAGAAACCGAGATCATATGACCCAATACTAAGTAGGCTAGAACCTGGTAGTTGGTACAAATTGCCGAACGTTGAAAAACTGAAGTAGGCTACGGTTACCAAACCAACCTCAAGTTCCCCATGAGAATGGGTAAACTGTAAAGGGAGTTAAACTTAAGGGACTAGTCAGTACTCAGTAGTCTAGGTAATTTTCCACTAACCTATGCCATTAAAATGTTAATGTCTATATAAAACTGTTCTAAATAGGGTCACTCACCTTCCTCACCATCTCCATCGTCATAAGGCATGATTGAGAAAGTTCGAGAAAGTCTTGGAAGCTAGGCACGTGTTGAGTTGAGGACGGTCTAGACACAAAGTGACAAAAGGAAAGACACGCGTTGTGAAAATCCTAAAAAGTGACGCCGGCGCCTTCTCCTCACGTGATATCTATTGTCACCCTAAATATGCAAATTAGTCGATTTGCTTTGTTACTATACAGCCATACAAAGCACGTGGTTCGGAAGAATCGTTCAGATTGCACATTTTCGCGTAAACGAGTATTATTGGTGGATTCAGAACATACAAAATACAGGATTGTAAAATGAATAATAATTATTATAAATATAAAAATGCTCTCTAGAGATTAAGTGAAAAGGTTACATGTTTCCAACATGATTGTATTTATGGCAGTGGGTGGGTGGTGTGTGGTGGTAGAATGGTGTGGTAGATGGTGTGTGGTGTGTGGTAGATGGTGTGGTGTGTGGGTGATGTGGTGGGTACGTGGTGTGTGGGCGGCGTGTGGTGTATGTGTGTGTGGTGCGGTGGGTGGTGTGGTGGGTGGATGATGTGCTGGCCGGGTGGTAGATTGATCTGGTGGGTGGTGTGGTTGGTGGTGGGTGCGGTGGGTGGGTGGTGCGCGGGGTGGTGTGGTGGGTGTGTGGGGTGGTGTGCTGCATGGGGTGGTGGGTGTGGTGCTGTGTGTTTAGTAGTATGTGTCCTGCACAGTGACGAGTGTACAGTATATCGTTGGTTATTTGATACGGACAGTGAAAGGATGTATGTTCAAGCTGAGATATAATCCATGTATAGGAAGGAAGCATAACTATAGCCTAAGTTCATCCAACTGGATGGGCACCGAAAAGTTTTCTATGGCAACAGGATAATTTGAGAGTCTAGCCTACTGTGCTATAAGCGGCAAGCTATCGCCAAAATTCAGTCCATGCCAGGATATCTAGAAAATTTTTTATATTTGCAGAAAATAACTCTTGTAGCAAGTCGACGGTATTTAGCCTATGCATGCCGTCACAATAAATAACTAATTAAGTACCAAACAGTTTGCACGACCTCAAAATTAATTTGTATCACTGCTCGGGCCGGGTGGAGTTAATACAGTTATGTTACTCCTTCCTTTGTTCATTTAAGTTTTTTGAAAAAAATGTAGATTAAAAAGTTTTTTGAAAATTTTGTCTAAGTTTAAAAAGAAAATTTATGTTTAATGTATGACATTTGACCTATAGGCCTATTTACGGATTTAGTGACCTAGGCGCTTGATCTACAAAACTTTTATCAAATCATGACTATGGGTTCTACAGCCAGTACTCATTTAGGCGAAATTGGGACAGAAGTTGTCGATAAAAATGAGAAAGTGTACCTTTGACGTACATTTAGGCTATACATGACCTATAGATATTTGACATAGATAAATTTTGAGACATGCTGGATAAACTCGACCACGACCTCTATCCAATAGTCTTTAAATCTGCCAAATCGGTC
>WNLI01021794.1:0-11728 GCA_025802215.1 Wirenia argentea
CAAAAAAATTCAATTTCATTTGAAATTCAAAATTGAAATTGCCTACGAGATGAAAAGAAAATTTGATAGATAACAGCCTAACACAGTCACAGATGTGTTTGTACAGAGTGTTCAGCACTAAGTATGTCGTGACGACAGGCATTTCTGAAGCGGAAGTCGGAGTGCAAATCAAAATTACGTAGGCTACCTACTTAGCATTTTTCCGAGAGGCAAAAAATGCGTGCAGCCCGCCGGCATACCAGCAGTCCAGCACACCAGCAGTCCAGCACCTCACACAGTCATGCACTTCGATAGGGGGCGGGATAGCTCAGACTGCTCATAATGGTGATGATAATGCGTAGTGCTGTCATTCATTTGGTAACTATCATGCTCGTGTGTTCGAACCTCAGACTCTGAATTAGTCTCTGATCGGAAAAGGGTCAGAACGTCCACTGCCAAAAACGTCTGCTCAAAGTATAAAACTATGATATTGCTAAATATAACGGTCACAGGTTGTAGGTAACTATATATTTTCGATCTAATAGCGGGGTATTATCATTTCCAACAACTTTCCATAATTCCATTGTTAATATAATGGGTCTATGTTAGTGATTAGTGTTCAGTTGTTAATCACCCATTGTGAGTGCCTAATAACCCCTTATGATAGGCTTATTGTGTTGGTAATGGATTGTTTTGGATGTTTAGCCTGACCAACTGATTATAATTCACTTAGGCACGAGAATTAACTGATCGGATCATCAGCATTTTATCTGAAAATTGTTTTGAGTCAAATCCGAGTCTGTGCTTTCTGCACACAATAATCACGTTACAATGCATTCAGTTTGCTGAGTTCAGTAGCTAGCTAAATTAAATGATAGTGATGAACGGAATTCACCGGACACGTAGATAGATATGAAGGGAATTCTGAGGAAGTGACGCGAAAAATGCATTGTCGCGATTGCATTCATGATTGTGACTTTTTGTGAGTGAAAAACATAGCTACCGGGAATCAGTGCGTGGCCGTGAAGCAGATATATGATTGTTCAGTAATGCCCGTTGGTCTTATTCCAGGGAACACGGCCCAAATTTTGACTGTCGTGTCCCCGTAATCTTTCCCATTCGTTTAGTACAGAAACTTCCGGTACTCTTTCCATTGTCAACTGGATTTTTACCATGCCCTTTTGTATTTCAGGAGATGCGGAGGAGACGCAATGAGGTCACAGTTGAGTTACGCAAGGTATGTACTGTGTATTGTTGTCCAGAACAACAATGTCTCACCGTTACGCTTTGTAATGACTAATGAAGTAACGATTTAGGACTAGTAGATGCCTGGCCAGTATTAAAGTATAACTTTCACCGTTTCGTGTGATGTCGGATCATGTAATAAGTACATGATCCGACATCACACGAAACGGTAACTAAAACCAGCGATGGAAAGGGGTATTTTGGTGCTATTTGCAATACAAATGTGTCCAATAATCTACAATTTTGCTACTCAATTTAAAGTATGGAAAACTGCAATGCAAAATTTCACAAATACATTATTAATGCGGTATTTGTCTAGGTTTTAACTTCGAAATGTCACCAAATGTCAGGGTCCGGTTGTAACTGCAACCCAAAAATGTGAATTGCTATTCAATTTATGGTCACAACCATGCAAACTGCAAGTCATTGCAAATCAATCAAAAAAAAGTATTTCCAACCCTGCCCACAGACCATCGAGAAATCACTTAGAACAATTTTCAGATAAAGCGCCGATCGCACAGTCCGAGACTCGAACCCACGTCCGTGGATACCAAATGAATGATAATCCAAGGCTTTAGTCGACTGAGCTATCCCCGCCTAATGTATCCAGGTTCTGCAGTTCGTGGTATCTATTGTGGTGTCTCATGCCGTAGTATCTATTGTGGTGTCTCATGCCGTAGTATCTATTGTGGTGTCTCATACCGTAGTATCTATTGCGGTGTCTCATGCCGTAGTATCTATTGTGGTGTCTCATGCCGTAGTACCACCGTTAGCTGGTGTATCATATTCATATTGAATGTGTCCGCGCTGTCCAAATAGACCTGTTACTCTTACCATTATTATATGATTGTGTATTGCAGTTTATAGCCCACGATTCAGGGAAATACCGCAAAACAACTTTCATGAGGTTTGGTTAGATAAACAACCTTACATCAACACGTTATTGTACGCCGAGTCTCTATAGTTATCTCATAGATTAGGGTCAGTACAATGGGTTTTGGGGGCACAGTGGGTTTTTTCACGTCACACGTATATCGTAGTTTTACTCACCTTTAACTGTTATATTAGTTAGTAATTATGATTGTATAGATTTCCAGCTTCATTTTGATTATTTATATCATATTATCCCATCTACGATTTCTAAGATATCGATATTTAAAGATGTGCAATTGAATGTTTCGACTTTTGTAACAGTTGTCATTTTGTGTATGTGTTTGCGCTGACGCGAAACAATCTCCATAGTGAGAAATGTTCTAGTTTGTGTTTTGTTTGAAAGTAGCATATGTGCTTATTAATAAACAAGTAAGAACAGTTCATAAAAGTTCACGGTTCTGTTTGAAATTTGATTTTTTTGTATCTTGGATGAAAATCGGGCACTATCTGTCCCATATTGATATTGTCAAACTGTAATACTAGTGTGTTTTATGACACTTTCGTTTACCAAGTTGTTTTGTGTGGCATATATACAGTAGTACAATTTTGTATGCAATATTTGTTTGTCTCCAAGCATAATGGTATAGTTTCATAGTGAAACACATTTTTTTATGATAAGATCTATAATATAAGTATGTATTTTTAGACCCATTGTGCCCGGTTTCCTCGCAAACCACGTGGTGTCAATTCGCTAATTATACTAGTTAATTAGGCCTACAATTAGTTGATTGAACTTTTATTGATGATTTTCATTATATCATCTATGTACCTTGAATGTATAGTAGAACATGTAAGCCTACATTGTTGGGAAATATATTATACTGAAAAAATTATTGGATGACAGACTTAAAAGTGGCAAAAACAGACCCATTGTGCCCCGCGTGACTCTATGTTACCATAATTAAATATTAGTTCATACTACTGTTTTTTCGGTGATCAGGCCACAGGCCTTTTTCGAAGAAAGAGGCTGGAGGACGGTTGAAACGTGAGTTAATTTTTGTCGGTGTGATCGTTAAGGTTTCCATTGCTGCTATACTAAATCGCACAGTACATGGCATTTCACAGCCTGCTATACAATTTTGTACCCGGGATAAGTGCCAGAAATAATGATATTTTTTATTATTTTATTAATACATTATAAAGACAATTTGTAGGTTTGGTTATGAAGTTACCACGGTAGGCTAGCGTAGCGACGCGGAGTATCTCGGTGTATTTCGGTGTAGCGCAACGTAGCGCGATGTATGGTGGATCGAAGGGCATGTCTGTGTGAGGTGCTGGTGTTCAGTGTTGCAGGATTGATTGATTGTCTGCCGGCGGCCTGCAACCATTTTATGTACGAAAAATGCTACTACTTTATTCATATTGGTTAAAACCCTGTCACATGACGTATTCTATATATACAATAGAACCTGCTCCGTAGGGCACTGTACGGATATAGTTATCACGAGGAAGTTCAGGGGGATAACAGTATAATCGTATAGTGCCCGAGGGACCAGTGTATATTATATCACTTTTAGTTCATATCCTTATTTTTCCGCGATTTTTATTGTTTAAAACCTCGTCAAATAGATGTGTACGTTAATCACTCCTCAATACTATTTTTGTTATCAGTCAAAATTAATCTAGAAAATTCTATATCATATCTACAGTATGTTTGGAAACACTGAGAAAGAGCTTATAGTTAGTTGTGTGTTTGCCAAAATCGTGACGTCATACATCATCAGAAAACGTATAGTGGACCAGCTCGATTATGAAGTGCGCCATTAGGCTATACGTGTAACATGGTGAAAAATATATAATGCTGATAGCGCACATTATATTATGTCTGTATAATCCGGTGTGTATGAGATTGACGATATGCTACTTTAAATATTAATTTGGTGTGTATATAACATTTACGGTATGCAACTTGAAATTTATGTTTGAATAATCGGTAGTCAATGGCAACGAGTTATGTAGGATGTATAGCCTACGATAGATAGTTGTTGGTGTCAGCGTGGACTGTGGGAGCAATGCTAAATTGTCGGCGCTGATATTATTTCGAATTTGCTATAATCATATTCATATAACCACATATTCATAATTTGTGCGTTTGGGTGATTCAAATTTGTAGAAAATCGTAATGATGATTCCTGTTCCTCAATAATTTTGTGTCGTTGTCATTAAATCTGTGATCAGTCAAAAGCCGATAATTATGCTCGGTTACATAGGCTTTTAGTGTACCCCACGTGACGAGATTTTAACCAACGAAAATCGAGGGAAAATTATAAGGCTATGAACTAATTCTACACAGTTTCTCTAAGGAAACAACTGTACAGTGCACATCGAAAGAAACGAATTTTTCCATAAATTATCCAAATTAGGTATTAGATAGAGATATAGCGATATGCGTGTCTGAAAACTGAGTCAATCAGCTTTCCAAAAAGATATGAATGATCAAAATCGGATGAAAAATGACTGAGATATACCCGCTTTTGTACAGCATGGTTGAAATGGCTTTGGTACAAGTGTTTGTCATTGCAGCAAAATGAGTAAGTACAATTTGTATACAAGTATGTAACCGATTGGCTGAGGTGTTTGCCACTGTTTGGGAAGGAAGTCGGGGCAGGCCCGATATGATCCGTTGATTGGTTCAAAACTTGGAACGACGAGCGCACGTCTTGAAATACAAGGAGGACAAATTATTGATTATTATTACGTGTTGTCATAGTTACAAAATTTCATCTGTATAATACGTAGGCCTACCTAAAACTTGTACCAACCCCATTCCAACCGAGCTTACAAAATCAGCTGTACTAAATATCTGCTATTTTTCATCCGATTTTAAATCTGTCATAGCTTTTTGAAAAGCTGATTGTTTAGTTCAGTTTTCAAACGCATGTATCGCAATATTGTTACAGTATCTACTACATAATTTGCATAATGTATGCAGAAAGTCGGGTTTAGTTTTTGTTATACGCAGAACGCACTGTAGGCTATAACTGAATAGGCCTATGATTTATCGATTAGAAATATATTCCACGAAATTCTGCATATTTTCCGGTTTATTCCCATTATAGCCCGTCCGGCCATAGCCCGCCTCCTAAAACAAGAAACATAATATTATTCCCATTGTAGCCAACATTTTTTGGGCGGGCTATAATATGAATTTTTCGCGAACAGTGTCCGGTTGGGTACTTTTAGTGCTACAGTACGTTCACTGCACGGTACTTTTTTATAAAAAGATGATTATAACGTTGTGAAATTTTAAGACACCCACTCTTACATTAATGTTATAGGCATGGTTTCGTGAGTTGCTATTAGATTGATCTCAATTTGTGTACAGGCCATGTGTAAACTATCTTGAACATAACTCCATATCAAATGTTTAGGTATATACAAAAATACATGTGTGTATTAACGCGAGTATAGTATAAATATTGTCATTTGTAACATTCGCATGAAGGTTAACCCTCAAGCATATGACGGGGGGTCTTTTAGACTTGTATGCTTATTTCGTTTGTTTTTAATTTTACCGCTGTTAACTTTTGTGACTTTTTGTCTATGTAATTCCCCGATATAACGCACAATAAAAAAATGTCGGACTCAAAATTGGCAGGCATGATACATCTCGTCTTTTTTTTCAGCCTTCGGGAGTGACGAATGGCACCTCTACAACACCGTTTTCGGGAATATATTGACAAATTTGATGTGTATAATAATAATAATTATTATTATTATACACATCAAATTTGTCAATATATTCCCGAAAACGGTGTTGTAGAGGTGCCATTCGTCACTCCCGAAGGCTGAAAAAAAAGACGAGATGTATCATGCCTGCCAATTTTGAGTCCGACATTTTTTTATTGTGCGTTATATCGGGGAATTACATAGACAAAAAGTCACAAAAGTTAACAGCGGTAAAATTAAAAACAAACGAAATAAGCATACAAGTCTAAAAGACCCCCCGTCATATGCTTGAGGGTTAACCTTCATGCGAATGTTACAAATGACAATATTTATACTATACTCGCGTTAATACACACATGTATTTTTGTATATACCTAAACATTTGATATGGAGTTATGTTCAAGATAGTTTACACATGGCCTGTACACAAATTGAGATCAATCTAATAGCAACTCACGAAACCATGCCTATAACATTAATGTAAGAGTGGGTGTCTTAAAATTTCACAACGTTATAATCATCTTTTTATAAAAAAGTACCGTGCAGTGAACGTACTGTAGCACTAAAAGTACCCAACCGGACACTGTTCGCGAAAAATTCATATTATAGCCCGCCCAAAAAATGTTGGCTACAATGGGAATAATATTATGTTTCTTGTTTTAGGAGGCGGGCTATGGCCGGACGGGCTATAATGGGAATAAACCGGAAAATATGCAGAATTTCGTGGAATATATTTCTAATCGATAAATCATAGGCCTATTCAGTTATAGCCTACAGTGCGTTCTGCGTATAACAAAAACTAAACCCGACTTTCTGCATACATTATGCAAATTATGTAGTAGATACTGTAACAATATTGCGATACATGCGTTTGAAAACTGAACTAAACAATCAGCTTTTCAAAAAGCTATGACAGATTTAAAATCGGATGAAAAATAGCAGATATTTAGTACAGCTGATTTTGTAAGCTCGGTTGGAATGGGGTTGGTACAAGTTTTAGGTAGGCCTACGTATTATACAGATGAAATTTTGTAACTATGACAACACGTAATAATAATCAATAATTTGTCCTCCTTGTATTTCAAGACGTGCGCTCGTCGTTCCAAGTTTTGAACCAATCAACGGATCATATCGGGCCTGCCCCGACTTCCTTCCCAAACAGTGGCAAACACCTCAGCCAATCGGTTACATACTTGTATACAAATTGTACTTACTCATTTTGCTGCAATGACAAACACTTGTACCAAAGCCATTTCAACCATGCTGTACAAAAGCGGGTATATCTCAGTCATTTTTCATCCGATTTTGATCATTCATATCTTTTTGGAAAGCTGATTGACTCAGTTTTCAGACACGCATATCGCTATATCTCTATCTAATACCTAATTTGGATAATTTATGGAAAAATTCGTTTCTTTCGATGTGCACTGTACAGTTGTTTCCTTAGAGAAACTGTGTAGAATTAGTTCATAGCCTTATAATTTTCCCTCGATTTTCGTTGGTTAAAATCTCGTCACGTGGGGTACACTAAAAGCCTATGTAACCGAGCATAATTATCGGCTTTTGACTGATCACAGATTTAATGACAACGACACAAAATTATTGAGGAACAGGAATCATCATTACGATTTTCTACAAATTTGAATCACCCAAACGCACAAATTATGAATATGTGGTTATATGAATATGATTATAGCAAATTCGAAATAATATCAGCGCCGACAATTTAGCATTGCTCCCACAGTCCACGCTGACACCAACAACTATCTATCGTAGGCTATACATCCTACATAACTCGTTGCCATTGACTACCGATTATTCAAACATAAATTTCAAGTTGCATACCGTAAATGTTATATACACACCAAATTAATATTTAAAGTAGCATATCGTCAATCTCATACACACCGGATTATACAGACATAATATAATGTGCGCTATCAGCATTATATATTTTTCACCATGTTACACGTATAGCCTAATGGCGCACTTCATAATCGAGCTGGTCCACTATACGTTTTCTGATGATGTATGACGTCACGATTTTGGCAAACACACAACTAACTATAAGCTCTTTCTCAGTGTTTCCAAACATACTGTAGATATGATATAGAATTTTCTAGATTAATTTTGACTGATAACAAAAATAGTATTGAGGAGTGATTAACGTACACATCTATTTGACGAGGTTTTAAACAATAAAAATCGCGGAAAAATAAGGATATGAACTAAAAGTGATATAATATACACTGGTCCCTCGGGCACTATACGATTATACTGTTATCCCCCTGAACTTCCTCGTGATAACTATATCCGTACAGTGCCCTACGGAGCAGGTTCTATTGTATATATAGAATACGTCATGTGACAGGGTTTTAACCAATATGAATAAAGTAGTAGCATTTTTCGTACATAAAATGGTTGCAGGCCGCCGGCAGACAATCAATCAATCCTGCAACACTGAACACCAGCACCTCACACAGACATGCCCTTCGATCCACCATACATCGCGCTACGTTGCGCTACACCGAAATACACCGAGATACTCCGCGTCGCTACGCTAGCCTACCGTGGTAACTTCATAACCAAACCTACAAATTGTCTTTATAATGTATTAATAAAATAATAAAAAATATCATTATTTCTGGCACTTATCCCGGGTACAAAATTGTATAGCAGGCTGTGAAATGCCATGTACTGTGCGATTTAGTATAGCAGCAATGGAAACCTTAACGATCACACCGACAAAAATTAACTCACGTTTCAACCGTCCTCCAGCCTCTTTCTTCGAAAAAGGCCTGTGGCCTGATCACCGAAAAAACAGTAGTATGAACTAATATTTAATTATGGTAACATAGAGTCACGCGGGGCACAATGGGTCTGTTTTTGCCACTTTTAAGTCTGTCATCCAATAATTTTTTCAGTATAATATATTTCCCAACAATGTAGGCTTACATGTTCTACTATACATTCAAGGTACATAGATGATATAATGAAAATCATCAATAAAAGTTCAATCAACTAATTGTAGGCCTAATTAACTAGTATAATTAGCGAATTGACACCACGTGGTTTGCGAGGAAACCGGGCACAATGGGTCTAAAAATACATACTTATATTATAGATCTTATCATAAAAAAATGTGTTTCACTATGAAACTATACCATTATGCTTGGAGACAAACAAATATTGCATACAAAATTGTACTACTGTATATATGCCACACAAAACAACTTGGTAAACGAAAGTGTCATAAAACACACTAGTATTACAGTTTGACAATATCAATATGGGACAGATAGTGCCCGATTTTCATCCAAGATACAAAAAAATCAAATTTCAAACAGAACCGTGAACTTTTATGAACTGTTCTTACTTGTTTATTAATAAGCACATATGCTACTTTCAAACAAAACACAAACTAGAACATTTCTCACTATGGAGATTGTTTCGCGTCAGCGCAAACACATACACAAAATGACAACTGTTACAAAAGTCGAAACATTCAATTGCACATCTTTAAATATCGATATCTTAGAAATCGTAGATGGGATAATATGATATAAATAATCAAAATGAAGCTGGAAATCTATACAATCATAATTACTAACTAATATAACAGTTAAAGGTGAGTAAAACTACGATATACGTGTGACGTGAAAAAACCCACTGTGCCCCCAAAACCCATTGTACTGACCCTAATCTATGAGATAACTATAGAGACTCGGCGTACAATAACGTGTTGATGTAAGGTTGTTTATCTAACCAAACCTCATGAAAGTTGTTTTGCGGTATTTCCCTGAATCGTGGGCTATAAACTGCAATACACAATCATATAATAATGGTAAGAGTAACAGGTCTATTTGGACAGCGCGGACACATTCAATATGAATATGATACACCAGCTAACGGTGGTACTACGGCATGAGACACCACAATAGATACTACGGCATGAGACACCGCAATAGATACTACGGTATGAGACACCACAATAGATACTACGGCATGAGACACCACAATAGATACTACGGCATGAGACACCACAATAGATACCACGAACTGCAGAACCTGGATACATTAGGCGGGGATAGCTCAGTCGACTAAAGCCTTGGATTATCATTCATTTGGTATCCACGGACGTGGGTTCGAGTCTCGGACTGTGCGATCGGCGCTTTATCTGAAAATTGTTCTAAGTGATTTCTCGATGGTCTGTGGGCAGGGTTGGAAATACTTTTTTTTGATTGATTTGCAATGACTTGCAGTTTGCATGGTTGTGACCATAAATTGAATAGCAATTCACATTTTTGGGTTGCAGTTACAACCGGACCCTGACATTTGGTGACATTTCGAAGTTAAAACCTAGACAAATACCGCATTAATAATGTATTTGTGAAATTTTGCATTGCAGTTTTCCATACTTTAAATTGAGTAGCAAAATTGTAGATTATTGGACACATTTGTATTGCAAATAGCACCAAAATACCCCTTTCCATCGCTGGTTTTAGTTACCGTTTCGTGTGATGTCGGATCATGTACTTATTACATGATCCGACATCACACGAAACGGTGAAAGTTATACTTTAATACTGGCCAGGCATCTACTAGTCCTAAATCGTTACTTCATTAGTCATTACAAAGCGTAACGGTGAGACATTGTTGTTCTGGACAACAATACACAGTACATACCTTGCGTAACTCAACTGTGACCTCATTGCGTCTCCTCCGCATCTCCTGAAATACAAAAGGGCATGGTAAAAATCCAGTTGACAATGGAAAGAGTACCGGAAGTTTCTGTACTAAACGAATGGGAAAGATTACGGGGACACGACAGTCAAAATTTGGGCCGTGTTCCCTGGAATAAGACCAACGGGCATTACTGAACAATCATATATCTGCTTCACGGCCACGCACTGATTCCCGGTAGCTATGTTTTTCACTCACAAAAAGTCACAATCATGAATGCAATCGCGACAATGCATTTTTCGCGTCACTTCCTCAGAATTCCCTTCATATCTATCTACGTGTCCGGTGAATTCCGTTCATCACTATCATTTAATTTAGCTAGCTACTGAACTCAGCAAACTGAATGCATTGTAACGTGATTATTGTGTGCAGAAAGCACAGACTCGGATTTGACTCAAAACAATTTTCAGATAAAATGCTGATGATCCGATCAGTTAATTCTCGTGCCTAAGTGAATTATAATCAGTTGGTCAGGCTAAACATCCAAAACAATCCATTACCAACACAATAAGCCTATCATAAGGGGTTATTAGGCACTCACAATGGGTGATTAACAACTGAACACTAATCACTAACATAGACCCATTATATTAACAATGGAATTATGGAAAGTTGTTGGAAATGATAATACCCCGCTATTAGATCGAAAATATATAGTTACCTACAACCTGTGACCGTTATATTTAGCAATATCATAGTTTTATACTTTGAGCAGACGTTTTTGGCAGTGGACGTTCTGACCCTTTTCCGATCAGAGACTAATTCAGAGTCTGAGGTTCGAACACACGAGCATGATAGTTACCAAATGAATGACAGCACTACGCATTATCATCACCATTATGAGCAGTCTGAGCTATCCCGCCCCCTATCGAAGTGCATGACTGTGTGAGGTGCTGGACTGCTGGTGTGCTGGACTGCTGGTATGCCGGCGGGCTGCACGCATTTTTTGCCTCTCGGAAAAATGCTAAGTAGGTAGCCTACGTAATTTTGATTTGCACTCCGACTTCCGCTTCAGAAATGCCTGTCGTCACGACATACTTAGTGCTGAACACTCTGTACAAACACATCTGTGACTGTGTTAGGCTGTTATCTATCAAATTTTCTTTTCATCTCGTAGGCAATTTCAATTTTGAATTTCAAATGAAATTGAATTTTTTTG
>WNLI01021905.1:0-11728 GCA_025802215.1 Wirenia argentea
GTGTGCTACATGGGGTCTTAGCGTTAGTATTGCTAAAACGAAAGTGATGACTGCAGATCGGGTCCCGCAGACATAATTATCAGCGAATTCTTCTTGAGGGAGTCGAGGTAGAGCGGGTGGAGGGCTTTTGCTACTTGGGACACTGAATTGTAGCTAATGCGACCATCGACAGTGAAGTCATTAAGCGGGCTTCCCGGTCATGGGGCTGCCTGCTCGGATCTGTCATGGGGCGCAAGCAGTTACCTGGTCGTACCAAGTGTCGGCTGTTTGCTGCTGTTGTCCGACATTCTCTATGGAGCGGAGACATGGCCAGTCGCAGACACCGTACTGCAAAAGCAATGTGTTCCAAAACCGTTGTTTGCGACGGATACGGCGCATCAACTGGCGGAGATCTCCTGTCTCCGAGTTGATTCGAAGTTCTGGACTTCGGTAGCTTGGACACGTGTTACGAATGAGTGACGAACGTATGTACCCAGAAGGATCCTGAACTGGACTCCCGAGAGCTCCCGCCCCCGGGGCCGACCTCGAACCAGGTGTGCGGACGTGACTCTGAGGGATCTTCGACTAAAACTGACTACCATTGTATGGGCTGTTTTTAATTTATTGTAAATTTCTAGACGATTTTTAATACCTCATGTTCCCATTCAAGACATACTTGGCTACGTACGTGTTGCGTCAATCCAGTATTTGTAGGCTACCTATAGTTAGCCTACTTCTAAATAATAATTTGTACATACACATTTGCAGGTCCGTACGGAGCGGTATGCTGGGGTTAAGTTTGAGTTGTAGCCACGAGCAGTCGTGCTTGATCCCATTAGGTCTGAGGTGGTCCAGAGGTATGAGTCTGACGACAAACTGGTGGAGATTGGCGAGGGCTTCAGGGATGTGTACCTCACAGATGGCATTGTGTGTGGTGTGGGCGGGGATGTGGGCGGGGATGTGGACCACCACACTCTCCTTGTGGTCCGGGACTGGCACAGTCTGACCGCAGAGATCAGTGAGGTCAAGGCGTATGGCGGCGTGGCACTGCGTCACTGTACACATACACATACATAGGTCAGTTAGGTCAAGGCGTATGACGACATTGCAATGCGTCACTGCACACATACATGTCAGTGAGGTCAAGCCGTATGGCGGCGTGGCACACATACATGTCAGTGAGGTCAAGCCGTATGGCGGCGTGGCACTGGGTCACTGCACACATACATGTCAGTGAGGTTAAGGCGTATGACGGCGCGGCACTGCGTCACCGCACACACACACACACACACACACACACACATATAGGTCAGTGGGGTCAAGGTGTATGGCGGCGTGGCACTGCGTCACTGCACACATACATACACAGGTCAGTGAGGTCAAGGTGTATGGCGGTGTGGCACTGCGTCACTGTACACATACACACATAGGTCAGTTAGGTCAAGGCGTATGGCGGCGTGGCACTGCGTCACTGTACACATACACACATAGGTCAGTGAGGTCAAGGCGTATGGCGGCGTGGCACTGCGTCACTGTACACATACACACATAGGTCAGTTAGGTCAAGGCGTATGACGACATTGCATACATACACACACACACATAGGACAGTGAGGTCAAGGCGTATGGCGGTGTGGCACTGCGTCACTGTACACATACATACATACATACACACACACACACACACACACACACACACACACACACACACACACACACACACACACACACACACACACACACACATACACATACACACACTGCGTCACTGTACACATATATACACATACACGTTAGGTAGAACAAGGCGTATGGCGGCGTGGTACTGCGTCACTGTACACATACATATTACATAGATATCAAGAAGGACAAGAGGTATGACGATGTGGCACTGAGTCATATACTGTACGGATATACACGTATACGTTAGAGAGGTCAATGCGTATGGCGTCGCGGCACTACGTCACTGCACACATACCCACATACAGGCCAGGGGGTCTAGGCCTGTAGCAGAGTCCTTGCACACATGCGCGTCATATCATCATTCAAATATTCAATCATTTTATCGAACAAATGGAAATGACGGTCTACAACACTGACACACTTTTTAGTCCACGAACGGGACTTAAGGAGAGGCTCGTTTATTGTTGTTCTTCTTGTTGGGATTAAGACAATACTGAATAATCTGATATGAATCGAAAAGTACTTACGCTAGTTTTTCAAATACTAGACCTTAGTTTGGTGCTATATTATTATACAGTATACATAGTATAGTCAAGGCACACTCACCGCAATACAGTATGCATAGTATAGTCAAGGCACACTCACCGCAATACAGTATGCATAGTATAGTCAAGGCACACTCACCGCAAAAGAACCACACTACCACGCCCTTCATCACCAATAGTTTTTTTCTGTATAAATCTGTCCTCAAGAGTAGGGAGAATTATGCAGACGCACTGATGTAGTATTTTTGTCTTTTTTTCAGAGGTTAAGTCGCTATATTATTCCAACGATACGTGGTATACGTCAGTACAATATATACAGTATACTACCGAACGTGTTTGCGGTATAGCTACAGTATGTATGGGCTATAGACACTTGACACGAAAGTGCATGGTACGATCCAATGGGAAGTAATGTGGACAGTGCATAATCTATCAGCATTATACTCATGAAAACTCGAAGTCGTTGCAGCAGAAACAACCAGTGTATAGGCTATCCTGCTTGCGAAGTCCGATCCACAGCCACAATTCACCATGCAGCAAATGTAAATACGTGTAACAAAACTACCCACAGTCAAGTCACTGTTGGAATAATGCGTCTATTGCGTAATTTATAACAAAAAATAACTTTAAGTGTATCGGCGTCAATCGAGCGCAGATTGTGATAGTATACGTTACCGTCAAATATCACCAATACAATGAAAACATAAATGGGAAAAGTCTTTTAAAAAGCTAACAAAATAACAAATGTCAAAAAATTATCTCGTCTATGCGAAATTGTCAAAATGCGAACGAAAGAAACTCGTTTTTGAAGTGATACAAACAGTTTTCGTTCAGATTTAGCAACGTAGATGCCGTTATGACATACATGTACAGTACGACGTTCCTTAAATATCATCCTTATATTCATAAAATCACATCACACCTAATTGTGTCACTTGTGTGTGCATTTGTCAGCAGTGTCCGGATAATACCGATACGGGACTAGTCGAAATAACTTGCAGGGGATAGCATGGAACCGTGATATAGCCTATATAGCGTGTAAGTTGCACTATCACGATAGACTTCATGTGGGTATTTTATAACGTATAGTCACGTTCCTTCCCTTCATGTGGTGGCAGAGGTTGAGGCGATCGGTTATTCTTGCTTAGTATAGGTTCGTTCGATTTGTACCGTGGTGTATACCCAACCATTTAACATATATCATAAGTATGTAACAGATACTGTTTATTAGCAAAACCAGACAGATCCATTTGTCTCGATACTGGCTTTCAAGATTAGCTTGTGGAGAGATCACTTTGACCTGATTTCTTAAGGCTCTTTTAGAGGTAGAACATTGTAAAACGTTAATAATAGACATTGCCTAGCAAATACAATCATGTCTTCTGAATATGAAAATTGTCGTCTGCATAATACTTGTAGTATGTTCACGTTTGCGCATGTGTTGCGCGGGAACTTACGAAGACGCCATCTTGTTTTCATTCATTTTTGTCGACAATGGCACGAACAACATCCACATCGTCCTTGTGAATAAAATGTTTGCGAACCAACAACGGTATAAGTCATTAGAATAACTTAGGGTACTCAAAGATAACTACATGTACTCGAGAAAATAGATCTATGTACGTATGTCTGGTTAATAATGTATAAGAGGAACTAAAACATACTTATTCATATAATTATACCGGTAACTATAATTTGTGAGATTCTATAGTTATAACATTCGCTATGATCAACGTGAACTTGACGCGGCTCTGAAAATATCACCGCAATCATGTTCCAGCTAGCATCGGCTGGAAACGTCCCGTGGGCCGCCCCAGAATGTGCTGGGTCGACTGTGTCAGCCAAGACCTGGCTGTTATCAATCTCACACTTGCTGAAGCTGCCACGCTGTCAGTAAACCGTTCTGCCTGGAGATCAACTGTGCATCGAGTGTCCTCTACGCTGGCGAGCCGGCAGGAGCATACATAAAGTGAAGTGAAGCAATGATATTATCGATATCATCCCAAAGTTTTGGGAGTTCCACCAAAAACGAATATCTTGGGTAATAATTTGAGTTTCTATTCGTAGTCTCTCAGGGAGAGCAGAACTTTTTAGCTTTAGATTATTTTTCTGAATTACTGTACTCTACTCAATACCATTCATGTGTGTGTGAGAAAGAAGCTAAATCACGCGTGGCAGTTCTATCGTTTAGCACTGGAGCATGATCAGTTGGTCACGTAGGCCTATGCTGAGCGGTCACTGATCACTTTCCGCTGGTTTACGTTCTAAAATGATGCAAATATAAATCTCATATAACCAAATGAATTATACACGACATTGTATTAACCAGTCTATAATCCACGCGTCTTTGAATTCACACTGACGTAAGTGTACCTACATGATAAGTAGGAACTTTATTTAATTTGATGCTAATAATATACGGCTTATTGACAACGAAACATTGCTACTAACGCATTACGAAACTTTGCGCCAGTTAGGCAATATATATAGAAATTTAGGGCATAATTTATATTAATGGCATATGCACTAATGTCATAAAGTAATAAATCCAACGCGGAATCGTGTGCTTGAGCATCTTCGGCTGATGCAAGACTTGTTCGGTACAGAAACCTCTGGACTGCCGATGGTGTATGAGCGATGACAAACAGTGTACCGATAACTACTGACATACGGGTGAGATAGTTACTGGTGGATGTGTCAGAGCCGTCACCCCTCGCTGCCGCTGCCGCACGACGCATGAAGTAGACCATGCCCACGTTACACACGATGATTGCACAGAGGGGAACCATGAAGTTTGCAACGATGTCTACAACCGGCTTAATCATGTCGAAGTAGTACTGTTGTTGTTCAGGATTTATCACGGGGAGGAGCCCATCAATGTGGAGAGTGAATGAGGCGACGATAACACACACACAAACAGCGATCCTATGCTTGGTGCGGATGTAGTGTGCCTTGAATGGACGAGCGACACATATAAGTCTGTCGACGGACAGAGCCACCACCATCCACGCTGAGCTTGTCACTGCAGTTGCATCTAGATAGTATACTATACTCAGTTCTTCTATGTAATTAGGATCTACAAACCAGTCTATGAATTTCTTCAAAAAAAGCGACAGACCTGTGGTATCAACGAGAGCGAGAACGAAGAAATACCAGCGTGACGGCATCGTCCTCAGTGATTTGTGATTGAGGACGGACACGATGAGGATGTTACCGATGAACCCAGCAAGGATGATCACCGGCATGAGACACATCCGTAGGTTAGATTGGACTCGGTCTTTGGCGTGATAGTACACGTAGTAGAGATAAGCAGTGCTGTCGTACGGGTAGTACTGTAGATACGGGTCGATCTCGTACAGAATTCGTTTGTTCGGCAGAAACGGGTCAACGAATCTCATTGAGCTTGTGTCACCAATGGGAACAGTAGTAGCGATCGCAGACGGTGTATCTGACGAAAACACACTGCCAGTGTACCACATAGAGGTCGAGCCGGTGAGCCACATAGCTGGCGTGCTCGTACAGTCACCTCCAGTACACCCCCGCGACATACTGCTTCGATCACCGTCTCAGTGCATGGATCTACTTGCCACAGTACAGTATTTAATGTCAGACAGTTACATGCCAGTGTGTTATAAGGAGCATTAAAGCACACTGGGAAGTTTAATCAAGCCCGATACGAACTCAATATTTCCTGTGAATGACTAGTCGGCACTTGTTCGTCAGTCTATACAATCTGATATGAATTCAAAAGGACTTGTGATACAGATTATGTTTTGCAGATTATGATAGGGTCAGTAGACTCAGTACCTACTACGGTTAATATCGTGTATATACTGGCTTAATATTTTTTACGTAATGGTGGCCATCGTGAGAAATCGGCTATTTTGTCGGCCATTTTGGATTTTCTTCTTTATATCATACAACCGTAATACTGTAGGTAGATACGAAATTCTTTCGACATTATTGCACAGCAATCATTTCTGAGCAACTTTGAATTTGCCACTGGCAACAATAATAAAGCATCTCCACCAAATGACGGTTGCATTTTGTTCATCATAACAATATATGTCCTGAGTCACTACTGTTATTATCATTCATGCCGCGCCTACCAAGTTTGTCGTGCAAAACAGCTTAAATTGATTGTCAGATATTTACTTCGTGGACTGATGCCCGGTAGCCGGTCTTGTTTTAATGTGCCGAAAAGCAACTGTTATGATACGATGGCCGCATGCAACCTGTGAAATTGATTTTTATTTTGTTAACGTTCTGTTTTACTCTATAGCGTATTCGAACTGTGTATATCACACTGCCATATCAAACCAATTGTGATAGGCTATGGATGTAAGATTGTACGGCATTTATATCGTGTGTAAATCGGTGTTGCAGTGTGGAAAATCAAAAACATAGCCTACGGTAGGCTACTTAGTCTATTTTATGTATTATCAAATATTCGAATAGTTTTTTACATTTTCGTGCATAGGCTACAAAAAGTAATTGCTAACGACCATTTGTTATATTAAATTTTTTAATTTTATTTTGTAGGCTTATTACTGGCGTTTACGAAAAAAGAACAAGCTGTAATAATTATAATATTTTTATAATTAGGCCTATTATTAAAATAACAATGGCATAATATATCAGTAATATCTCGTATTACTAATATAATTACGTAGTATTACTGTGTAGCATACATGGATATTGGGTAACACAAACTTTTGTGTGTAATAATATTTTTGAAATAAATGTGGAGAATTAATTTAGGCATAACTGTTAGCAGGAGGTAAAATTACGCGAATTCGATAAATTGACGTGTATGTCATAACTACGAGTATTGACCTGACAGTAACCTAATCATTTTACAATGTAGCCTAACTACACTAACGGGAATCTAGCTCCTAATAATTTTCTTTGTTAGCGGGGCGAAGGATTTATGGATTTATAGATTCATCATTAGTCATCAGCCTACTCATTAGTAACTTTGTAATACGTAGCCTAGTCGTTCATACTTCGCTGCAGGGGTGTAGTATGGGGTGGGTGGAGTACCGGTGTCGGGGTATTCGTAAGGGTGGGGGTGAGGCGTGTAGTATGGGGGGGGGGGCGTGGAGTACCGGTGTCGGGGTATTCGTGAGGATAGGGGTATGGTGTGTGAGGCGATTGTGGGTGGGGCAGGTGCCATGATGAGAATGGATGTGTAGGGTATATATGTAGGGTGTGTGGACAGGGTGTGTGGGGGTAGGGGTGTGTTGTGGAGGTAGTGTGTATGAGGCGGGGTGTGTGCTATAGAGTATACGTAAATGACAAAATAAAACAAGTGTTGTACCTAGAGTCCTAGACACATGTTATCGTCTTAGTTTAATGACATGAGGTGGCTGTTGGGGCTGTGTGTCTTGCTATCTCTCCCAGCTTACAGTAGTGAGTAGTCCAAGATTATTAGTTAGACCTACAACCTTATATAGATTTGGATTTGTTTCTTTTCATCATATCTCTGCGACCGCAATATGTATACAGACGAAATTCCTTCGAGACATTGTAGAGCAATCATTTACGAACAGGTTTGCCATTGACCATAAGCACGTATGTTGAAAGTTCGCGATGTTAAGGTCATTTCAAAAGTATGTAGCCTACTTGATCAGTCAGTTTATGCGCAAAACAACTTAAATTTATGGTCAGAAAGTTTACTGCTGGTCTTGTTTTTGTAATATTTTTTTATATCAGGCGTTTTAGACAGTAGACTGACTGCGATCACTCAACGAGTGAGACATAACTGCATGCACGATAGATCGACAGGGACATCTAGGCCACGGCACAATCAAGCTATTGGAGAAACCGGAATACCCGGAGGAAACCACCGGACGTGGGCAGGATTTATTCCATCTTCCATTACGCGAAGACAGAGGGAAGAAGTCAGTAGAATTCCTACTAAAGCTACCCAGTCCCTAGATGTTCAATTTGGCCACTGAACTAGTGAAGGCAATTAGGGGTAAGTTCCTTGCCCAAGAGAATTACAGAAACACAGGGGAAATGACACAAACATTTGCCGCGGCCCAAGATTGAACCCGGGACCCCCGGTACTGTAAGGGAGCACTCTAGCACTGAGCTACAGCCCCCTAATGAATAATTATATAATTGTAGTGTAAGTGTGTGGCTACCAAAATGTAAGCTAGACAGAGTGGATATTGATGATTTTCTCGTCATGTTTATTACATGCACGATAAACGATACCTATAACCATTAATACGCTTGAATTAGTTGTCATAGATATGGTAGTGTTTATATTATAAATACACGGATAGTAAGTATAGGCCTAATTATTTATTGTAGGCTACTGTCTTTAATTTTTCTCTATAATATTCTGATAATAAAAAATGGGGAAAAAAATGTAAATAAAATTAATGTTTCAGGGCAGGGGAGGGGGTGGAGTTATGGCGAAAGATTGTCCGTTCAGTGTGCCAAACACAACTGGGCAATGCGGTACTACGTGACAACAGCCAACCGTTACGTGATCCCCATGTACCACAACCGTTCAATCTCGTGCACTATGATCATTAACCAGTCGCCCTTGATGATCGCCGCACAGTTCGAGGACGCTACCACCCAACCACCCACCACACTGGACACCGGGCCATCACAATATGCTTGCAGTCTGCTCAACGTGCAAACCAAATTTGAAGGCGGTAAGGCAATTTTAATTATGACAAAACTGCAGTTGTAATGTTCGTTTTGATTGGTTTAGAACTATGCTAATATCGATAGTCACCACTCACTGGTCAGTAAAGCAGTCCGCGGCTGTTATCAGTTAACAGACCGGTCCGTTAATTAAAAATTGAAATCAGTATACTCTGTCAATCACTAATGATATTATCTTTCATGCCGCGCATACATACTGTACAGTAGTTAAACTTTTCCGTGGTGGTCAGAAAGTTTACTTTGGGGACTGTAGCCCGGTAGCCGGTCATTTTTGTATTGTGGAGACAACGATTACATTAGTAGGCCTACATTGATGGACCTGCAATTATTGTTTTCTTTCTTTTGTTTCAGAAAATAGGTGTGCTGACTTGTTACGTGGCCCACTGGATATGAAGCGACCAACTTTTACCGTGAACTACACAAGTCCGCAGGACGTTCAGTGGCAGAACGTTAACCTGATTATCACCGCAATAGCCTATTACCACACAAGTCCGTGTCGGAGATTCGACCGCCAGACATACGGAGGTTGGTGTATAATATAATAGTAGATGTCACAGCAATAGCGTATGAGTACACAAGTCCGTGTCGGCGATTCGACCGTGAGACATACGGAGGTTGGTGTATAATATAATAGTAGATGTCACAGCAATAGCGTATGTGTACACAAGTCCGTGTCGTCGATTCGACCGTTAGACATCCGGGGGTTGGTGTATAATAGTAGATGTCACAGCAATAGCCTATTACTACACAAGTCCGTGTCGGCGATTCGACCGTGAGACATACGGAGGTTGGTGTATAATAGTAGATGTCACAGCAATAGTGTATGTGTACACACGTCCGTGTCGTCGATTCGACCGTTAGACATCCGGGGGTTGGTGTATAATACTATATAGAGGATACTTCATAGAATCTGTCGTACTGCATGGCATATTTGCCCGCGAACGACGGAGGCCGAGGGCAAATATGAATCGGTCAAGGGCAAATATGCCATGTAGTACGACAAACTCTATGAAGTATTCTATTTATTTTACGATCTCTATCAACAAAATATATAGCTATTCCATCCATTTCGTCCATTTGGAGAAACACTTGTACTTCAACAATCACCCTTTTTACAAATTTTGTAAAATATAATATATAGCAACGGCACATATCTCGGTGACGTCGTTCACAGGTTTTTGTTAAAATTTGCTTTTTAAAATTTATTTATTTTTCTTAATTTTCTTAATGTCAGCACTAATTCATGACGTCGATTTGACAACTCGCCAACGGGGCAAATATGCATCCGACCAGGGCAAATATGCATCCGACCATGGCAAATAATGGGAGGGTAAATATGCTGAATTTAGTGGAATAAATTTCCAATCGTTAAATAAACTGTTTTACATGCCTGACTATCACAATAATTATTCTACAGGCGCCCATGTCGCCACCAGGGTACCGCCGGCCGTCCCTACAGTACAACCGCCAATACTCGGAGATATCTCCCTCATTCAACAGTGTCAGGTACACCCCTGGGTACCCCCACCCCCTGCCCCAGCGCGCCCCCATCAACCCCATGTCTCCATCCATGACCAATACCTTCCCCCACATACCGCGCGCTGATACCGGCTCACGGATTATTCCCGGGGTACCAGGTTATATCTGCTTAGCTATATATATTTTTGGACTCTATTATAATAATTATGTGGGGTATTTTTACATCAATCGATCGATAGATCTACTGATCAATCGACCGACCGAATTGGTCGATATATCAATTGACTAACTGATCGAACGCTTGATCGAGATCCATCCCATCCAATCACAGTTGTATACGGTTTTCCTCCTTGTAATAGACACATTGCCTTCATCGCAGCTAGCAGGGTTCTATTTCCCTAAATGCTTTATCGGCCCGCCATATCACTCGTATGTGCAGCGGCCCGCAATATCGATCGTAGACGGAGCGTACCTCTAGCGGCCCGCCATATCGGTCGTAGGTAGAGCGTACCTCTAGAGGCCCGCCATATCGGTCGTAGGTAGAGCGTACCTCTAGCGGCCCGCCATATCGGTCGTAGGTAGAGCGTACATCTAGCGGCCCGCCATAGCGGTCGCAGGTAGAGCGGACGTCTAGAGGCCCGCCATATCGGTCGTAGGTAGAGCGTACGTCTAGAGGCCCACCCTATCGGTCGTAGGTAGAGCGTACCTCTAGCGGCCCGCTATATCGGTCGTGGGTAGATCGTATCTAGCGGCCCGCCATTTCAGTCGTGGGCGGCTCGCTATATCGGTCGTAGGTGGAGCGTACCTCTAGTGGCCCGTCATATCGGTCGTAGGCACAGCACACTGCAGCTACTTGTGTTATGACTGTCTATACAGGTGGCGTAGCGAGCGTCCAAGGCGGGCCAGGCGCACCCGTCATGACCGGATCCTCCATAGAACGACCCACCATGTCAAAGATGCTGGACGACATCAAAAGGAAACGCCAGACCAGACTCCAGGAAATCATACAGAACAACCGACGCAATAACACTGGGGATGAGACGATGAGGAGGTCCTTTAGACGTTCACCGCCACCAAATCGGGTCGTTTGAGTGTGCCGTCTGCGTGACGTCGTGGTGACGTTTGGTATTATACGTGATGTTGCTCATGATTAGTAAAATAATATGAATTTAAAGATGTCACATAAACTAAGTGCATTATAGTCATACAGACTCTTTCACAAATATGTATCATAATAGGATTAATTTACAGGTACACACTGGGAATTTTTAATACACAAAACGAGCATAGTTAAACCCGACATCTGTAAAGAACGTGACAATCCTTTTAGAAATGAATAGCAATTCGTGGCGTCA
>WNLI01022016.1:0-11727 GCA_025802215.1 Wirenia argentea
TAAATCGTGTATGAAAACGATACGTTATAAACATGAAATTAAGCAGTTGTAATATATTTTGGGACAAAAACGCCAAATAAATGTCGAAAATATCACCAATTTTTTTCGCACATACCAACTACCCGCAGTGTTTATTTATTATTAGTTGAGACATATAATCGGCTAACCGCAGTGTTGATTTGGTTGATTAGCTGTCCCTGAGGGAGATTGGCCACACCCGATTGGTCACACAGTATGTCTACTATGGTGGGGGTGTACTGCACTGGCTGGGTGAGAGGTGGAGGTGGAGGGATGGGGTGTGGCATGGGGGGTGCCCCAGCGTGGTATGCTGTAAGAGTCACACAATATGTCTACTATGGTGGGGGTGTACTGCACTGTTTGGGTGAGGGGTGGGGGTGGAGGGATGGGGTGTGGCATGGGGGGGTGCCCCAGCGGGGTATGCTGCAACATGACATTAGACATAATTTTATGACAGACATATATTAGGGAGAGAGACCACAGTATGTCCATTACATATTACT
The DNA here is from genome assembly GCA_025802215.1 of Wirenia argentea. Taxonomy (NCBI): domain Eukaryota; kingdom Metazoa; phylum Mollusca; class Solenogastres; order Pholidoskepia; family Gymnomeniidae; genus Wirenia; species Wirenia argentea. The sequence goes on from WNLI01022016.1 coordinate 522, forward strand.
CATTAGACATAAAATCCACCCTCCCCTTATTTATTGCATTATAACATGTCAAATCAAATGTAGTCATATTGTAAGAGCTGTGTAGCAGAGATCTTTTAATCCATGGAAAATAATTTACATGCTTAGATAAGTGAACGATAGCACTTTCCGATAATGTAAAGTATTACACCCTATCGCTATGTCCCGCACTGCATCGTCGATACGAAATGATAAATCATCACACAAACTGGCCCCATTCCTTCATAACTAATGAAATGGTGATTTTTGCAGCCTTTGGATTACAAATCCTACACTTTGATTTGATTTACCAGTAAAATTACCACGTACCTATAGTATCGATGGATGTCGGTGGAATGTTCCTGGGGTCGTGACCTTGTGATGCTACGGCGACGAATGATTGTTGGATAGACGCAGTAAGTGCGGTAGGGGCGATGGTTAGGTTCATCCCACTTAGGCTTGTTGTTAGCTCGTTGAGTAACGTGTCCTGCTGCAAAATTGTAAATGACATTCGATAATAATTTAACTCGAAAAATATAGTTATACTACCGAAAATATAAATATGTCATTTTTTCGTCGGGAATCTTCCTCATAAGGTGTATAATTTTGTCACAGATCAGTGCGACATTGCCTAACATGTCTAATTTAGAAAAAAAATTGCCAAATATTCAGTTACATGATTTTGAGTAGTTGGCGATGAAATGCTTCACCATCAGCCTTGTGAAATAAAATAAATAACTGTACGTGAAGTTCCACACCAGAGCGTAATATTTCTGAAAGGGAGACGTTTTGGTGGGAATTATTCTGCTTCAAATTAAAGGCCCCCTCGTTCCTGTTCAGTCTTCATGACTTGCGGGCATTGCTTGATCCACAAAGATTCTCTGGCTCATCATTTGCGATGTACAGATTTACAATAGACCACGGTCAACAATAGACAAATTATGCAAGTTGATATGATTCGATTTAGAAGTAAGAAAAATTCCAGTAGGCCTAACACAGGAAATGCCAGACCAAGTTATGCTATGACCTTGGTGGAGTGCCATGACTGTAGAGTGTTGGGTGTCTACTGCGAGAGGTCCCAGGATAGATTCCCGACACAAGACTAAAATGTTGTACTTTGTTTGACGTACATGTATTTGTTGTGTTTTTGGTGTCCTTAGGCAAGGCATATCAAGGGACTGCCTCTGTTAACACAGCTGTAGGAGTGGATGCCTGTGTGTTATTGTAAATTGATATCTTATATGAAGTTGGTTGTGTACTATTCATGAGCTGGTGTCTCCTGATTACACTCCGCTGTTGTATGAATATCTTCCAATCAAAATTATTATTATTATTATTGTGATGATCATAAAATGCATTTCACGGCACCCAACACCGTGCATCCTATGGAAGTATATGTTGACTCTTTCACTGAATCACTGACAACTTTAACTAAACTCGAATGAGTACGATGGAATTAATTTATTTCATCAAAGAAAGGGTTAAGCAGCAATATACCTGTTGTTGGAAGGCTGAGTCGACGACATTATCTATAGGGACGGCGTAGTTATGGTCCAGAAGGTTCTCTGTGTCCAGGTACAGGTCTGGGTTCAGTTCTTCATTATTAGACAGACTTGGAACTTTGGGCGAGACCTGGCGAGGTGATGAATGAAAATTATAAGATTTACAACATACACAGAGTTCCCAATGCAGTAGGCTAGAGAATAATAGTGAGACATTTATGCCGCAATATAGGACCTCACAATCCACCAAATATATCGGTCTTACATCATTACGCTGCGAGGGAAGACGCTAGCAAAGCATTGAGGGGCCACTGAATAACGCGCTAAGCCCTCGGACCCACGACATTGCAATTACAAATCCTATGTATTACCACCTAAGCAAGTGTTTAGTTTACTTTTCATAATAATACATGTGCATGTTTAGTTGTATCCCTAGGCATGGTATAAGTTTATTAATTGTGTACATTGATTGTTGCCGGAGGATTGTCAGTATCCAGCTATCTCTACACAGTATTGGAAATTTCAAATCGACAGCATCGTTACAAAGCTTACACATACGAGAGCGGGAGGGGGAATGAGCGAGGCGATAGCAGTTAGGAGATTGGGAGATGTAATGAAGAGTTGAAGACCATTACTGATTTACATGTCAAGTGTTTTCCATACAAAGACGACTTGATGACGGAGTGTCATCATCGAGATTTCATCTAGATAGTTGTACAATTGTGTGTTGGGAGATTAGGTTAAATTAGTACTACATCAATGATCATACCTTGAAGCCAGCATCCCTCATCTGGGCACGGACTATCATTTCTAGGTCATGGACATCTAGGACATCTAGGTCATTCTGAGGCTGTAGAGGTTGGTCGAGTGGTTGCGTGCATGCGGCTCGAGCGTTCTCTAGCCGTTTATGGGTTTGGGAAATTGTGGAAAGCGAGATCGTCCCATCTTTTACCTGAACGAATTAATGAATGAATGAATGAACGAACAAAATAATGTCTAGGTAATTCTGACGCTGTAGGGGTTGGTCGAGTGGTTGGGTGCAGGCGGCTTGGGCGTTCTCGAGCCGTTTGTGGGTTTGGGACATTGTGAAAAGCGACATATTTTACCTGAATGAATTAATGAACGGATGAATAAATGAATTAATGAACGAATGAATGAACGAATGAATGAACAAATGAATAAATGAATGAATGAACTAAGACTTGGATCAGTAATGTTATTATTTATCGTTAGTCTGATGTACGACATTTGATGTACAGTAAATGTCATGGGACAGGAAAATAGATTATTTCTGTAGAACGAACCTGGTCCATTTGTTGTTGTTGAATAAAGCGGTATACCGTGTTAATGTTAGACAGCTTGGCTCAGGAATGGTGTGATTACTGATGTATTACCGCATAAAATATAGACTATTTAAATTAAAACAGACCTGGTCCATCTGCTGTTGTAGAATAAAGCGGTGTAGTTGGTGTTCTAAAGCTTGTAACTGGGCTGGGTCGAGGGAGTCTGGTGATTTCTGGCTTGGACTGTCAATGCAAACATTTTATGATTATGCAGTTTGAAATAATTTCATTGGGTAGGTTTATCACAAAAAGTTTTACAGCATGCAGTTCACTCCGCATGAATATTAAACATTCCTGCAAATTTGGCAATCCGCTGCTCCACGCAGACTTCTGAGAGTTGACATTGTCGTTCATGATGTGCTATTGTCGTTTGATTCATACGCACTCGTGTATATTACTGATTGGTTTGGTCATGTTAAATCTATAGCATCTTTGTGAAACATGTGAAGAAACCAGAAACTAATACACACGACTTTTTGCAGGACTTGTTGGCAAGACATCTGTTCTAGAGATAAGATTCTTGACCTGTTAATATTGAGATGAGACTGAGCTTTCTCCCGTAACTCCCGTTCCACCCTCATTAACTCCTCCAGGACCTATTCCTGTTGCATCATTTGTGCATCAGGTGACCCAGTCCATCAAGTTGAAGAGATTAGTCAAGATATTAAAATTCCCGACCTGTTAACATTGAGATGTAATTGCGCTTTCTTCAGTAACTCCCGTTAACCTTCTGCAACTTCTCCAGACCTGTTCCCGTTGGAGCATTAATTTTGCTCCTCAGGCAGATTCAGTAAACCAGGAGTGCGGTCATAATGATTTCTTGATAATATGATCTTGTTCTAGAGATAAGATTTCTGACCTGTTAACGTTGAAATGAGACCGCTTTCTCCCGTTCAACCTTTTGCAACTGTTCCAAGACCTGTTGCCGTTGCATCTTTTGCGCATGAGGTGACTAACTCCATCAAGTTGAAGAGATTAGTTAAGATATTAAGATTCCTCACCTGTTAACATTGAGATGTGACTGTGCTTTCTCCCGTAACTCGCGTTCAACCTTTTGCAGTTCCTCAAGGACCTGTTGCGGTTGCATCATTTGCTTCTCGGGCGACCCGCTCATATCGAGTATGAGATCTTTCACCATTGAACTGAAGATTGCATCAAGACGTTCCCTCGTGTGGCTTGAGTGAGTCAACTTTCGTAACTTTCGTTCGATCTTCCGTAGTTCCTCTAAGAGGTTAATTTTACTCCTCGGGCAGAGATTCAATATAATAAAATTCCTGACCTGACATTGAGATGACAGGTGATTGCGCCTTTTCCTGTAACTCCCACTTCATCATCTGTAACTCGTCAAGAATCTATAATTGCTGTGGCAGTATAATGTTGCTTGAATTAGCAACCATTGCATCACCATGCAAACCACCAGAATAAGTTGACCCACCCACGTTTTCTCCAATAACTCACATTTGACCTTCTGTAATCGAGTTTTTGCGGCAGGATGTGTTCATCGAACAAACTACGTATGAACAATTCAACATAAGACCACTAACCTGTTAACATAGAGATGAGACTGTGCTTTCTCCGTAACTCCACTTCGACCGTTTGCAGTTCGTCCAGGACCTGTTGTCGTTGCATCATTTGCTCTAGAGATAAGATTCCTCACCTGTTAACATTGAGGTGAGACTGTGCTTTCTCGCGTAACTCTCGTTCAACCTTTTGCAACTCCTCCAAAACCTGTTGTCGTTGCATCATCTGCTCCTCGGGTGACCCACTCATGTTCAAGATGAGATCTTTCACCATTGAGCTGAAGATTGCATCGAGACGTTCGCTCGCACGGAAATCTGCGATATCGTCGTTGATTAACGGTTCGTCTTCCATGCCGTTACAGATCTCATCGACCGGCGGATTGAGGAGGAGGGGGGAGGTGGTGTCTGGTGCCACAAGGTTGGTGAGGTCGGTGAGGGTGTCCACTCCACCAGGGATTATTGCGGGCTTGGTCGCGGTCATGTGATTCGTGCAGTGCTGGTCACATGGTATACTGCACCCGTTCGCGGCTTTGACTTTTTCCTTTCGTTGGGCAGCTGTTTTCGCTACGCCTGGAAGTGATTGTGTACATGTGTACCTAATATATCGATATTAAGAGACAGAAAGAGTATATTAGTGTCTAATATGTCAAATGTAATTGGGCAGTAGGCATTAACTCAATGATGCAGATTCACAGCCAGTAAATCTGTGGTAGAGGGATCGCCTGGTCATGGCTTAGTGCACAAAACTAGAATACCATTTTTCCTGGGTTGTTGGAATACACCGTTAGCCCCGACCAGTTTTTCCTCAGCGCTTTAAGTTTTGAGTCATGGAATATATTAATTTTTTGTCCATATGCAGTGGTTGGTCTTTCATCCGCAATAAATGCCTTAGTGTTGGACATAAGTTAGGGTAATAACTAATAAGAGGATCTCCCTTGAAATGAGTGGCAGTGCGCAATTATGACGTGGTTGCATTTCATGCAGAAAGGGTTGTTAATTGACTAAACAGTTGATAACTGACTAAATATAACTTACAATTTGGTCGATGGCAGGTAGGAGGTGCAGCCACGTTGTTGTCTATAATTGTGGTTGTATCTGGGTTGCTGGGTGGCACATAGTTGGCTAGGCCGGGGAATGGCACTCGATGCTGTAACAGCAGTTAAATATGTGGGTGAAATGTCTGATTGGATTATAATGAATGTTAGCTATGTTACAATGATACTTACAAGACTTAGTATTAAATTTTCAGTTGATTTATAATATTATAACTGGATGAATCAGTTGATTTACAAATTGACTGGAATTTTCAATCACTTTACAAATCGACTGGTTTTGCAATTTGACCAACTATAGATATACCGGACACATTGAAAGAGGACATTTTGCTCAGCATTTCACATCACCTTGGAGGCAAAAGTAGACCGATCCATAATGTCTGAATGTGGACTCAAGAATAATGAAGATGTAAGAAAATATGGCACATTTAATGATCTTTATATTTGTAATCAGCACTCAAGTATGGTAGTAAGAAAAATAACTGACACGATAATTGATGACTCAATACAGGTTTGTGAACCAACGAAAAATCCACGTTTTTGCGGTATTCGACCAAGACTTATATAAATTATTTTGTTGCCCATTAGGGCCGCGTGTTAGAGAGGTGGCCTTTGCAGACAGGTTCAATATACAAAATATGTGTCCTTTGTTGACAGGTGGCTGCTGTATGTATAGAGGTGGTCTTGTACAGGTTTTACTATATAACTTTGCACTAACCTCATTGAACTGTGTCTCGGCGGCAGAGATCTGGGCCATGTCAGGGGAGAGAAGCCTGTTGGGCCAGTTGAGGAGTAGGTTTACGACTTGGTGGTGGCCTCCCTTGGATGCTTCGATGATCATTGTTGAACCATCCTGTAACAATCATACATTGTACTACATTATACAGGAGAGAGAAGCCTGTTGGGCCAGTTGAGGAGTAGGTTCATGACCTGGTGGTGGCCTCCCTTGCCTCGATGATCATTGTCGAACCATCCTGTATGAATTAGACCATTTGAATTTAGTTTTAGGATCCCGTCTTTCCCGCCACTCTGGCACATGACAAGTACCATTTTTGGATAGTAAGGTGAAGCACTGTCTATTATATGCCGTGTGCAATCCACCCATGACTTGTCATGATTTTCCAAAGCATTAATTAGTTAAGCTTTGTACACAAATGATGCACCTCATAAGGTATTGTACACAAATGATACACCTCATAAAGTACCTTCATCACGGTTAACACGGTGCATGTCCCCATATATCAGTTTGTAATACATTCGATTTGTAATCCAAACGTCGTGGGTTTGATGCTTCGCTCAACATCTCTAACAAGATTGTGACGTAACACCAACATTTAGTACATAGTCACATCCAAAAATATGATAAATAACTACATACCTTGAGTTTCTGTGCAGCATTGGCTCCTTGACTCAGTAAGAGCTCTACAACATTGTGGTGGCCACCTGCGCAGGCTAGGGACAGGACGGTGTGGTCGTTGGTTGTTGTGTTTTTGTTGACATCAGAACCTGGAGGGAGAATGCATTACGTACAGTATCCTATATCAAACATAGTAACATCTCTACAACATTGTGGTGGCCACCAGCGCAGGCTAGGGACAGGACGGTGTGGTCGTTGGTTGTTGTGCGTTTGTTGACATCAGAACCTGGATGAGAGGGTTAGACAGCATTAAGTATGTGACCTATGTCATTTTAGTAAGAGCACTACAACATTGTGGTTCTCCCAAGGCTGTTGGGAGGAGAGTACTGCTTGGTGGATGCATTAGGTATGTGGGCTATGGCAGGTTTAGTAAGAGCTTCACACTATTGTGGTGACCACCTGCGCAGGCTAGAGACAGGACGGTGTGGTCGTTGGTTGTCGTGTGTTTGTTCACATCGAAACCTGGATGGTAGGGTTATAGATTATTGTAGAAAAGTGACCAACTTGAGCTAATATCGGACTCAGTAAGACCTCTACAACTACAACATTGTGGTGGCCACCAGCATAGGCTAGAGACAGGACGGTGTGGTTGTTGGCGTTTGTTCACAGCAGAACCTGAATAATAGAGGGGGATAGTGCATTAAGTACCTATGTGGTCTATATGCTCAGTAATAGCTCTACAACATTGTGGTGGCCACCGGCGCAGGCTAGGGACAGGACGGTGTGGTTGTTGGTTGTCGTGCGTTTGTTCACATCAGAACCTGGTGGGAGGTTAGTGCATTACGTACATGGTCTATGTCAGACTAGTAAGACCTCTGCAATAAAATGATGGCCCCCAATATAGACTAGGAGGGGGTTGCATTAGGTGTGTGTGACCTATGTCTGTAGGTCTGGCTCAGTAGGAGCTCTACAACATTGTGGTGGAGTTTGTAAATTATTTTTGAATTCAGCCACCTGTTTACATGATGTTAATTTCATGAATTCCAGTTTTGATATCCAAATTTCAATGAAAGCTCATGTCCCCCGCACAATGCTTTACATCATGACTGACCAACGGACCGTGGCGGCCCAAACACCTCCTGTAATGACTGAATGACTATTCTAATGACTTACCCCTCGCAATGAGAAACTGTACAGTAGAGAAGTGGCCGGCACGGGCTGCCTTCAAGAGTGGGGTACGACCTCCCTCGTATTCAGGGTCCTCTCTCACCCACATGACTGTTGACTGACTGTCTAATGACTGATTGACTGAATGACTAGTTTAATGACTGAATGACTTACCCCTAGCAATGAGAAACTGTACAGTAGAGAAGTGGCCGGCACGGGCTGCCTTCAAGAGTGGGGTACGACCTCCCTCTGATTCATGGACCTCTCTCATCACATGACTGACTGCCTAATGACTGATTGACTATTGTAATGACTGAATGCCTTACCCCTAGCAATGAGAAACTGTACAGTAGAGAAGTGGCCAGCTCGGGCTGCCTTCATGAGTGGTGTTCTCTCACAACCATGACTAAATGAATGACCTGACCGCCTAATGACTGATTGACTGGTGTAATGACTGAATGACTTACCCCTTGCAATAAGAAACTGTACAGTAGAGAAGTGGCCGGCACGGGCTGCCTTCATGAGTGGGGTACGACCTGCCTCGGATCCATGATCTCTCACATGATACCACATGCCTAATGACTGATTGACTGAATGACTATTCTAATGACCGACTGAATGACTTACCCCTTGCAATGAGAAACTGTACAGTAGAGAAGTGGCCGGCACGGGCTGCTTTCATGAGTGGTGTTCTCTCACAACCATGACTGAATGAATGACTGATGACTGTCTAATGACTGATTGACTGATTGGCTAGTGTAATGACTGAATGACTTACCCCTTGCAATGAGAAACTCTACAGTAGAGAAGTGGCCGGCACGGGCTGCCTTCATGAGTGGGGTACGCCCTCCCTCAGATTCATGAACCTCTCTCATCACATGACTGACTGCCTAATGACTGAATGACTAGACTAATGACTGATTGAATAACCTAATGACTGAATGCCTTACCCCTAGCAATGAGAAACTGTACAGTAGAGAAGTGGCCGGCACGGGCTGCCTTCATGAGTGGTGTTCTCTCACAACCATGACTAAATGAATGACCTGACCGCCTAATGACCGATTGACTGGTGTAATGACTGAATGCCTTACCCCTAGCAATAAGAAACTGTACAGTAGAGAAGTGGCCAGCTCGGGCTGCCTTCATGAGTGGTGTTCTCTCACAACCATGACTGAGTGAATGACTGCCTAATGACTGATTGACTAGTGGAGCGACTGAATGACTTACCCCGTGCAATAAGAAACTGTACAGTAGAGAAGTGGCCGGCACGAGCTGCCTTCATGAGTGGGGTACGGCCTCCCTCCGATTCATGGTCCTGGAATAATGCATAGAAAACAGTGTTTTTAGAAATTAGAATGTTGTCCATAAAATTTTGACAATCAATTTTTCAAACCTGGAGGAAAATACTAAATAATCACCAGCAATCTAGTGTATACAAAATTCTATTACAAAATTTAAAGTCCAAATATGACAATAGAATATGATGCAAAGAATCAAATTTGGTAAAAACAGTGTTTAAAAAATGTAACATTTTGAGTTGTCGACTATCACCTAAAAAATTTGGAAATTACGTTTTTCAAACATAGATGTAAATTCAGTTTTCATGTTGTCTGTGTGACCATATAAAACATATTAGGCATAACACAGACAGCCATTGTAAATGTGTAAATGACGATACCGCATGATAAGTACCAATACAAATCTCAATCGTTCATTACATTTTACCAATACGACTTTTTATAACCAATAAGTTAGACTTTAGTTAGTGTATTCAGTGAACTCACGAGGTTGGCACCAGCATCCAAGAGGACTTCTGCGACGTCAGTGTGGCCGTTCTCACAGGCGTAGGTCAGGGCCGTGTCCCCGGTGGCTGTCTGGGTGTGGACTTTGGCTCCAGCTGTAGGCAGTCAGATAGGCATAGACAGCTGACGTTAGCCAACAAACTACCTAACAATCAATATGGGTAAATAGGCGCCCACAGGCGTAGGTCAGGGCGGTGTCTCCAGTGGCTGTCTGAGTGTGTACTTTGGCTCTGACTGTAGATAGACACACAGACAAAATTAAAAGCCAACTGAACAGTCAACAAACAACCAATGTGGGCAAATAGGAGGTGTGTGTCTCCGGTGGCCATCTCTGTGTGTACAGACATAGAGTCAGACAGACACATGATCAGTGTTGTCAAATAGGTTTTCACTAGGTGTAGGTCAGGGCAGTATCTCCGGTGGCTTTGGCTCCAGCTGTAGGCAGATAGATGGTCAGTCAGACAGACAGACAGACAGACAGACAGACAGACAGACAGACAGGCATACATATAGACGTAGATAATCAATGTGGACAATTAGTAGTTTTCACTAGGTGTAGGTCAGGGCAGTATCTCCAGTGGCTGTCTGGGTGTGTACCTTGGCTCCAGCTGTAGGCAGTCAGAGTCAGACAGACAGACAGACAGATGTGGACAATTAAGCGTTCTAAACAGGTGTATGTCTGACAGGGTGGTGTCTCTCGTGGCTGTTTGGGTGTGCACTTTGGCTCCAGCTGTAGATAAACAGTCAGATAGATAGACAGTTAGTTAGATAGAGAGTCAGATAGATAGACAGCCAGACAGATGGACAATTAGGCGTTTTCACAGGCGTAGGTCAGGGCGGTGTCTCCCGTGGCTGTCTGCGTGTGTACTTTGGCTCCAGCTGTAGGCTGTATGATATACAGTCAGACGGACATATGTAGACAATTTAAGCCTCAGGCATACTGGCATAGGTGTGAGGACTGATATAGGTATACAAAACACGGATATATACGGTATATTTAATTTTGAATGCGTCTAATTAGAAATTTAGAATATTGTGTATTTCTGCTGCTGGGAGTACACTGGCTGTATAGCTATTGTATATCAGGTCCAAGTGAAAAAGCAGGTAACAAATTTAACAATGCGATTTTCATGTCAAATGTCCAGAGGTTCCTTAGTAGATTTAAAATTTGACCTGTTATTCGGCGGAAATAAATATTTAATTTAGCTGGAATTTCAATGCGGAAACTCATGATTTTTACGAAACTGAAATGGCTTGGACAGTAATTATTGTGCACAGTTTTGGCAACTTCCGAAACTTTACTGATACCATGGTACAGGAAATAAAAACTTAGTTTCACTACCAACTCTGATTGCAGATGCATACTTATTTACTAAAGTAAAACTCCGCAAAAATGTTCATCAGAATGGTAGTTTTCAATAAGATAAAGTTTATTTTTACACATTCCACTCACATTTAGATTA
>WNLI01022127.1:0-11726 GCA_025802215.1 Wirenia argentea
CATAGATCGATGCATCATCAGCCGAGGAGGGGTATGGTACATTAATGTATGAGCTGATATAATGTGTTCACATGCACACCCCCAGCCCCCCCCCCCCCCCACACCACTCCAACATCTTCTGTAACGCAGACCCTGCAGAGATCGATACACCACCAGCTTAGGAGGGGTATCGTACGTTCGTGTATGAGCCGATATGACTTGGCCACACACACACCACACCTCCAACAACTTCCGTAGCCCAGAACCTATACAGAGATCGATACATAATCAGCCGAGGAGGGGCATCGTGTATGAGCTGATATGACGTGGATAAACACACCAATAACTTCCGTAGCCCAGAACCCACACAGATCGATACATCACCCCTGTCCTCTCCAGTAAACCGCGGGGGAGGCTGCAGTATTACGTGACATTTGATTCATATAAGTGTACCGCCATTGAGTTTTGTAATTTATTGGCAAATATATTCAGAACATTGGTAATTCGGCGACGCTATCCCGTGAGTGATACGGCTATAGGCTTGTACATGCATAGTAATTGCTAATTACACGGTTATACATCTATTCTTAGCTGTGGAATAGGCATATATACGTCGACGTGATCACGTGATCACTGTGCCACAATAAGACTTTAACCGGTTCCATCGCCTCAGTTGTGTTCCCGTTGCTACACCAACGACAGCTTACCATGTTGTTGTATTGGTCGTAAATTAGTAAGCTTGAACTTTCCGAAAAGGGAGTGTATACATACTCTAAGCTTTAGTTATTTATTATTTAATTATTAGTTGTACGATTGTTTACCGTTGTACATAGCCTGAGGTCCTCGCGACATTAATTTGTATCGTGCCTGACGAGGCCGCTTTTCTACCAAGGTCGACTTATGTTCAGTAATTCTAGTGATTTAGCCAAACAGTATAATCGATATCTTCAAAAATGTAATCGATATCTATATTAATTATTTTTGTCACAATTGGATCGTACTGGTAGCATGACGATGGTCGTGACGTGGGGGAATTATACCGTTAGAACTCCGCCATGCTGAATGGTTAATTTGTGTTTTTATTAAGTGACCCTGAAATTGAATGAATTTTCCCTATCCATGGACGTACATCCATAGCGTACATCGCCGTGGGATTTGGGGATTTGTTCCACGGCCACGTGATGCGAATTGACCAATGGAATATCGTGTAACATAATGACCGTGGTAAAATGTTAGTTGTAGTCGTCAATGGTTGTTTCACAGTAATATTGCATGACTACATTAAGAAATAGTAAGCCTACACATATAATTGCTCACACACAGCGTCACAAAATGTCGAAATTAGGCTATGTTTTTCCCAATAAATTCGCCACATTGTGTCGCCGTTTGTGGACAATAGAATGTATATTATGATACGATATAGATATTTCAACAATATACAATTCAACAATTACACCTGCGCAATAATCTGCGTATTATGACGTAAATGGGCATCCATAACGTCATGGTTCGTTCTGTGTATACAATCATGTAGTTTATGTGGTATACTACTTGTTGCTATGGCAACGACGCGGATCCACCTCTCCAAATAAATATGACGTCACACCTTAGCACACGCTTTTACTCACCCAGACCTACCATATAGATAGCATACAGTATCAGGTAATAAAGAACGGTATCCCCACAGGACAGTACAGGTGCGATGCGACTACCGAGTGGGCAGTTCTTGATCTCTCTCGCTCTTATCCCGACCGTGTCGCACACAGTCGCACTCTTGCTCTCCCTCGCTCTACTCCCAACAGTGTCGCACTCAGTAGCACTCGAGCAACTTCTAGAAAAAATCACGCAAACAGCCGCTCCCCGCCGAAAATGCCAACACGAGGCAGAGTGTAAACAAACTCACAAAAACAGAGAAAGCAAGAAAATATACACACAAGGCCGCATCCACAACCATCTTCGACGCTTTCTACAAGTAACCAGTAAGTATACTAAGTACGTAGGCCTAATAGGCAAATAATATAATTTATAGCAGATGAATTGATAAATTGCTGAATAGTCGGATTGACCGGATTTCCGGATTTCCGGATATTCCGGATATTCCGGATATTCCGGATTTTTCGGATTTTTCGGATTTTCGGATTGGCGGTAGGATAGCTATGCTGGTTAAACGTTAGAACTTCCATTCATTTGGGAGCCAGGGTCGTGGGTTCTTAATCCTCTTAACGTCAACAGTTTATGAAGATGAACTTCACCTAATCACAATCCTATACTACAAAACCTAAAATAGACTAGAATGATTAATCGATTGGTCAATTGATCGATTGATCGATTGATCCATCGATCAATTGGTAAAAGTGTATTTAAACTGCCGCAATTCTTGGTGGATATGAGAGCTTGATACACTGTTGAAAAGACTACGCCAATAGGCTATAATTTGTTTGCAACTTGGTGACGACCTATGAAGTGTAACATATGCACATAATCTTTGAACAGTAGAAAAATCGAGTAGAGAAAATTCGCTATTATAATTTACTTTCGATTTCACAAGGATCAGTGAACCTATAATTTTCTAACGTCACCTCGCCGTATTCTAGTGCATGGTCGTACCATATGGCATGCAGTGTTGTACCATACGGCGTGCAGTGTTGTACCATACGGCGTGCAGCGTCGTACCATACGGCGCGCAGCGTCGTACCATACGGTATGCAGCGTCGTACCATTACCTATAATTATAGGTACAGTATATATTATATGCGTCTCGAAAATACTGTAGATACGAACACACACACACGCCACCGTATGGTGCGCAGCGTCGTACGACATGGATGCCATTTCATTCAGTGAACAGGGAACACCTCTCATGTATAGACATGTCGTGTTGTATTACAGCGGGCACGGAGGGCACCTCGGTGAAGGTCGTGGTACCGCCGCCAGAGCCGAAAGTTGTGGCACCACCAGTGGCCAGTGTTTCTGTAATACGACTTGACCCACAGAGCTATTTCATCGCCAGCTCTAAACGTACAGGTTAGTTGATCTAAGTCGCATGGATTATCACATATAGATATATGTCCGTAACTGGTGTGGGGTGAGGCGAGGTATATGTCAAGGCGTGGCGTGGTGTGGCGTGGCATGACGTGGTGTGATGTGATGTGGTGTGACGGGGATGTGTCTCAATCGTATACGGAATATCATGTACTGTATATTGTATGCCCATATGCCTGGTGTGTGGTGATGCGGGGTATAGGCTATGTCATGGTGTGGCGTCATATGCATGGCGTAGCGTGGTATGTCATGGTGTGGCGTGCTACAGTATGCCCAATGCACCTCAACATACGTCTGCGCATAGAGTATAGCGGGTTCTCAATTATCTATCTTGTCGGACATCGCACACGTCAACCCCAGAACATCCAAAAGATGCGCGCTAGATAGTGCAATGGCCTTCATGTGTGCCGTCTCAAACACGCAAATTGCACGACCACAATCATCACAATGTTTGCAGTGACGACTCGGGGCAAACTTATATACCGCTCGTTAAAGCCAGCGGTAGAGTTTCACCGTATACCATCGTCCTCTGCGCGAAATAGCTGCACGTGTAACACAACCTTACTCCCCAACCCATACATCCACCCTTGAAGATGAATATACTATAAATAGACTACCAATTGTACAGGCTTGGTAAACTGAGGCTAGAGAAACGTGCTCTCACCCACAGAACACCGAGCAATCACCCAGAACAATTTTGAGATACAACGCCGATCGCACAGTTCAAGATTCGAACCCACGACCAGTTCCATCACGTTTCAGATGACCCGAAGAACAGGACGATGTTACAGTTCGAACTGCGCAATAGGTACCACGCGTCCCAGTGTATATATACCGTAGACTATACCTATATATAAGAGTTATTTAAGGTTTAAAGAACACTAACTTTACGTTAGGTATAACTTACAGTAGATACAGTTCCATCACCTTTCAGATGACATGAATAACCGGAAGATGCTAAAGTTCGAACTGCGCAATAAGTACCACGTGTCCCAGTACCAAGTGAAGAAAACGATACTGTACGTGTACCTACAGAAGCGTCGCCGATACAAGTACCCCACCCGTGTATCAGTACGGGTATCCAACGTGACGCGGTTTGGTGTAAAGGACAGGGTAATCACGAGGAAACGCCTCAGATTCACTACTGACATGTGGTATCAGATCAACATGCCATTAGTTGTTGGCCAGATGATGACAGCTACTCCCAGCATGCCCCTGGTCCTTCATATACGAGGCAAATGTATGCGTAGGCGTGGACCAAAACTCATCAGGGTAGCGCCGCGGCGGCACGCACGTCATATACAGCAGGACGAAGAGAAAACGCCGTTTATTATGTTTAAAATGGATCACAAGTCCATGGTTTCTACTTCGTCGCGCCACAGACGCAGTGACAGCGATATTGGATCGTACACAAGGTTTAAACGGGAAATGTCTACGCCGTATAAAGGAACACAAAACGCTGGGACGTCGTATTACAAATATATGTACAAGAATCCATCAAATGTATCTATACCTAAACCTTCGATAGTGATACCAGGAAAATTACTCCAACGTGAAATTACCACTAATGATACATATAAACATGACATGGTGCCACATGTCCGGTCGAAACATAACTACATGACGTCGAGGCGGTTGAACAATAAACAGGGCATAACTTCGTTTTATAACCCTCTGAAACAAAACGCGATGTTGTCACATAAATTTACCAAAAACTCGGTGATATCACATAAGTTCCCCAAAAATATGACGACGTCACGCATTCATACATCGCAAAATGTGATGACATCAGTAAATGTATCGAAAAACTATAATATGACGTCACACATTCAACCCCAAAACACGATGACGTCAGTACACATATCCACAAACTCGATGTCGTCATCTGATATACTCCGACGCAAACTGACGTCTCATATTCGTCCACTGATGACCAATCGGCCGAAGCGTGAAGTCATGACCGCCATTAATTGCGCGCCCAATTCGTGCTGCGAGTATTTATACTATGTGAACCTGACGGCGCAGTCGTTTGGTGCAAGCGTGATTGCGCCCGACGGATTCGTACAGACGCGGTGCCGCGGCAGTTGTGCGGGTTCACGACCCGCGAACGTGTCGGCGGACGGCGGCTGGCGGTGTCGGCCCGTACGGCGCGACCCGCTTAGGATCGCTTACTTTGATGACAATAATAATTTGGCGGAGATGGTTATGCATCGGTATCTGATAAGGGGGTGTGAGTGCAAGGCGCGATCTGCGAGGCGGGAGCGGGCGAGGGTGTTGGCACTACAATCAGTGGCAAGTCCGGCGGCGAGTGTTCCAATGGGTGGGGCTACGGGTGGGGAGGCTAGTGCAGCGGCCAGTGCGAGTGGATGATGTGTGGGGCAGTATAGGTACATGGCAGGGAGCGCGGAGGGAGGGGTGTGTAGTTGGTGGCGTACGGTAGTGCGGTGTGTGACGGCATGGGCGTAGACTACTGTAGATGTGGCGGTGAGTGCTGCGGGGGTGGGGGTAGGCGATAGGTGGCATTATACTAGAGATGAGCATCACGTGATAGTGGATGGTAGCGGGTAAGCGGGTTTGTGCGAAGGGCGTCGCCGACTATAGGAGGTAGGTAGGGGCATGGACGTGGAGGTACGCCTGATAGCGTTTACAGCTTTCAAGTAACAGGATGTCAACCACAGAATAAAATATATTGAACTTCTCAAATAACTTGTATGCGTTTGTATGATTTTCTAGTTATTATAGTAAATACGCGATGGTGCAGCGCAGCCAATGAATGCCCAGCTAACAAACACGCTATTGAAACCGGTGAATTGTTATGTTTTAACACACAAAACGTTACTGTGCAGTGTGCAGGGTGTTTTAAATATTGTAATACGTATTGCTAACAATATTAATTGTTATTGTTATCGGATATACTGTATACTATATATAGGTTAGGTACATATTATACTGTAGGTATGTTACAATTTAGGCGTTAGTATTTAATATAAAATATTTTCTATTTTCTACTTTTAGTCATTTTGTTTTCACATCCACATTTATGAATGGGTCGTGTTCATTTCGGTATAATAAACACATTCCGAAAAAGTTTTTTTTATACACGAAATGACAACTCCGTCTTTTGCCATAATACTCTACAGGTATCCAACAAATTTAACTCCAAGTAGCCTATGTTTACCCGTACTCTAGTACGAAAAAACTTTCTGTGTGTTCTACATCCCCTAACTCTAGTACCATAAAATGGCGTATATGTGTCCTTCGTAACTCTACTGTACTACTTGTATATCCAACACTTACTGTATGTTCTGCCGTGTCTCTAGTACGGTACGTATCCGACAACTATAATGTTCTGCCGTAACTCTAGTAACTATCCGACAAATATATGTTCTCCCGTAACTCTAGTATCCCACAACTTCCGGTATATGTTTGCCGTAACTCTAGTATCCGACAACTTCCGGTATATTGCTGTGGTAATTCTATATCCGACAGCTACCGGTATTATGTTATTCCGTAATTCTAGTAGCCTATCCGACAAATTCCGGTATAATTATGCTCTACCGTAACTCTAGTATATCACAACTTCCGGTAAATTTTGGAGCGTTTTGTAGCGTTTTGTAGGATCCTATACCTTCTGGTATATGTGCTGCCGTACTTCTAGTATCCAACAAGTTCCGGTATATTTTGCCGTAACTCCAGTATCCGACAAATTATGGTATATTTTGCCGCACCTCTAGTATTGGACAACTTCCGGTATAATTATGTTCTGCAGCAACTCTAGTATCCGACATCTTTGTATATATTCTGCCGTAACTCCAGTATCATATCACTTCATGTATACATATGTCCTGCGGTAACTCTAGTATCCCACAATTTCTGATATTATGTTCTGTCGTAACTCTAGTATGCGATAACTTCCGGTATATCTTCTGCTGTAACTCTAGTACATAATGTTCTGCCGTAACTCTAATATCCGACAACTTCCGGTATATGTTCTGCCGTAACTCTGGTGTCCGACAACTTCCGGTATATGTTCTGCCGTAACTCTGGTGTCCAACAACTTCCGGTATATGTTCTGCCGTAACTCTAATATCCGACAACTTCCGTATAATGTTCTGCCGTAACTCTAGTATCCGACAACTATATGTTCTGCCGTAACTCTAGTATCCGACAACTATATGTTCTGCTGTCTCTAGTATCCGACAACAAGTCCCGTGAGATATCACCTAGCCGCTGGCGAAGTGATATCTCGTGGGACAAGGTTGGATATCGCACAGTTCGGATAATAACTACTATATTACTGGATACCTGTACCAATTTAATTAACACACATTTAAAACTCTAAATGTAAACTTAAAATTGAAACCGACATCTTCGAATTCCCTTGGCGACGCCGTCTAGAGATTATGTAGTTATACGTAGGCTACAACTTTCAGTGGCGTCATTATTTTATGATGAAAACCGCTGTCGGATATATCGATACACGTATATATGGCAAACAGGTGTATATTCCCATGTATTTGTGTATTAGAAATCATAGCCTAGTATTATTGATTGTTATGTATTTGGATACTGTTGTACATAATATTATATTTGTACTTACAGTTCATCTATTTATCATATATATATAATATAATCATATATACAGTATATATACATGTTATGTAGTTACTATTGTTTTGTATGTAATAATATAGTTAGTCGTACTGGTTCCGAATGGTGGAAAGTTATAGATGTGTGCACCGAACAATGATATCGATGCCTCTACTTATAGAGTAAATCCGCAAAAACATGTAACGTAGGTAAACCGTCGTTTTTCGGCGATTCGCAACGAAGAGTAGGAGAAACCGGGGTTGGTTGTTACAAATGTTTTGTTTTTGGATGTAAAAACTGCACCACAATGACAATGTTATATGTTTTTGATTTATATCGTGCCTATATTATTACTCTTTAACATCCAACAACAATTCCTCACAAGTGGTGTAGACATATTTAAATTGAGAAATGTTAGGATGTTACGGGGCAGGTTGATACAGCGCCGGGGCCAAGTTGTTACATCTGTTAAATATGCTACTTTTAGAAATTTATAGCATATTAGGAATAGCAAATACAATAGTAGTATAATATTATATATTCTGTTATACGTATTTACTATATGAAAAAATATTGGTCATGTTGGTAAAGGATGAATTTGTCTCCATATCAATGATGTCCATGTAACAACCTGCCCCGACGTCCCCTACACGTAAAGCAAACCGATGTGATCAGTGTCCAGTATCTTAGACTAATGGAAGCATAACAATCCCCCCAATTCAAAAGTCAGTTATCTTTTCCACCGGCATATCATTGTTATACCTCTTTGTTTTAGTTGTTATGTATAGTATACATATGTATACATACTATGTATAGTATACATATTATGTTTAGTATAATATTATTATATGGTATAATACTATATATACTGTGATAAATATAGTGCCATAGTTATAGCTTTAAAATAATAAATCAAGGTGGCAATGTTAGAGATTTAGACCGGATCGATCACCACTTGAGAGTCCCTTTACGTTATAACACGCGTTACACTGTAACTGGTCAATCTCTACTGTTGAACGTATACAGCATTTACCACTGTCCTGCACTACCAAACATAGTTTTCTTATTTTCTTATACCTGGTTCTTACTACTTTCTTGAAATGAGAAAATGTATTTTCTTAAAATTTTCTTGTAAGGTGTATGTACAAAGATTATCAGGTATATAGAGTGATAATGTCTAAATGTTACCACGTAAACAAACACTCAATCTGACAGTGTGTAGTGCGTTACCACGTAAACAAACACTCTGGTAGGTATATCATGATCACGCAGGTGAAAAAGTCAAATATGGAATCATAAGATCATATTGTCATATAGATAGTATTGTCTCTCGTGGTTTATCACGTAAAGACACTGACGAGTGTTATTCCCTCGTGATTTATCACGTAACAACACTGACAAGGTGTTATCTATTGTGGTTTATCACGTAAAGCCACTGATGAGTGTTATCCATCGTGGTTTATCACGTAACAACACTGGCATGGTGTTATGTATTGTGGTTTATCACGTAACAACGCTGACAAGGTGTTATCTATTGTGCTTTACTACGTAAAGACACTGACGAGTGTTATTAAAACGTGGTTTTAAAGACACTGACGAGTATTATTCCATCGTGGTTTATCACGTAACGACACTGACAATGTGTTATCTAATGTGGTTTATCACGTAAAAACACTGACGAGTGTTATTCATCGTGGTTTATCAAGTAAAGACACCGACAAGGTGTTATCAATCGTGGTTTATCACGTAAAGACACTGGCAAGGTGTTATCAATCGTGGTTTATCACGTAACGACACTGACAAGGTGTTATCAATCGTGGGTTATCACGTAACAACACTGACAAGGTGTTATCTATTATGGTTTATCACGTAACGACACTGACGAGTGTTATTCCATCGTGGTTTATCACGTAAGGACACTGACAAGGTGTTATCAATCGTGGTTTATCACGTAAAGACACCAACAAGGTGTTATCAATCGTGGTTTATCACGTAAAGACACTGAGAAGGTGTTATCCATCGTGGTTTATCACGTAAAGCCACTGACGGGTGTTATTCCATCGTGGTTTATCACGTAAAGACACTGACAAAGTGTTATCAATCGTGGTTTATCACGTAAAGACGCTGACGGGTGTTATCCATCGCGGTTTATCACGTAACTACACTGACAAGGTGTTATCCATCGTGGTTTATCACGTAACAACACTGACACGTGTTATCCATCGTGTGTTATCACGTAAGAACTCACTAAACAGTAGAGATTAGTGTGTGTTAATGTAACGTGTGTTACACATTCACACAGTAACCACACTGCCAAAAATAATGTTCTTACTTACTTATACAGTATATTTTCTTACATATTTTTTTATGTTTCTTAAAGTAAGAAAATATTTTAATGTGAGAAATAAAATATTATCTAGGGAGTAAGAAAGATGAAATCGTGATTCTTTATTTAAGAAATGGAAATCTTAATATAGATATATGGCGCCCCTTAGAAAACTTTTCAACAGCGCAATATTACATTTTCCCCATACTAGAATAAGATTTAAATACACAAATCAGATTTAAAAAATTTAATTAAATATAAGAAAATAAAGTGAGATTAATGTTGCTTTTCAACTTTCTTACGTCACAAACACCTGTCTGATCACTCTATACCCGCGTGTTTATTAACGTGGTACCCAGTAGGTCTTACCATCCCAAACTCCATTGTTAATTATGTACGTCGTATTCGATTTACACCCAAAGAAAATTAATATTACATGACGCCAACGTGAAATTTTAAAACTACTTGAGCGGAGATTATCAGTTATACCATTGTTTACCGTTGGACATAGCCTTATAATTATGATGTCTCACGGAAATTTGTCGTGTTTAACGGGCAGAACTCAGAATGATTTTACTTTTAAACACATGAAATCGCCATAAAACACTAACGATGGGCATCTCATAGAAGGGATATCGATTATTTTGTAAATTAGTAATTAGCCGGCGATTCTATAAATTTAACAAGCGATTTTGTAAATAAATTATTTATTGAATCGCCGGCTATTTTTTTGTAAAGACAATCTGGACTTGCTTGATTAAAACAACGGAAGCGCCTAACAATTTGGCAAGCGTATTGCCAGTAATTTCTTCTCTGTTAACGTAAAATTTTCCAATGTGCACAATGTTTACATGTTATTTTAATGAGACAAGCATGAAATCGTAGGATTTGATTTGATTCGATTTTAATAGAATTGTAGCGATCGATAACATTTGCAAATGGCCTCCATGATGGAGTGATTGCAATTTCGAGTGCCAACTAGTGACCCAACACTTTCAAATTTTTAGCATGGACATCAGTTATTATACCACGGTCATTTTGTTACAGGAATTTTCATTGGTCAAAGTGTGATGTCCATACGGATTTTTTTTTCAGGATAACTATGTTGGTCATTTTAATAATTTCCGCGGGGACTTGGGGATTTGTCTCACGGTCACGTGACGCGAATTTACCAATGAAAATTCCTGTAACAAAATGACCGTGGTAGAAATAGTCTTTTACCCACAAAGACCCGATTGCTCTGAAAATGCACCTTATGGGGTCCTACGTATGTTCGATTATACTACTGTATACATACTCACTCGTATTTGATCCGGGCATTATTGGCGTGAAAATGCAGAATGCATACCAGTTTGGTTATCTTCGATTTTTGCGAAAAATGACACTCTTTGTTCGCATCTACACAAAAGTGTGACAAGTCTCTACTGTCTGTACTCACTAAAGTATCCTTACCAAAGCAAGGGTACGTATAAGAAACATGACTATTTAAAACATAAATCCTTCTAGTATTATACTATAAATATAATACCACAGACAGCCATACATATAAACACAGATTTTGTTATAATATACAGGCGTATACTATAAAGGCTATCCGTAGCCTGCATGCACGTAACAGTATAGGTCTACCCTAAAACTTACCCCTCTAGAGTGCGCCTTATTTGGACTGGCGGCTCTTCCCTCCTGTACCCCCCCCCCCCCCCGCCCCCTTTCCCCTTCCCCGCCCTCGGCTGCCATGTTTTTGAGTGGTTTGCCTTTCCCTCTTGTCCCCCCCGCCCGCTGCCGCACT
>WNLI01022238.1:0-48001 GCA_025802215.1 Wirenia argentea
TATTATTCCTTTGGTTATATTTGCTGCTTAATTAGTAACATGTGAGTTAACAATATGCTATCAACTAAGAAAGCAAGAATTGTTGGAACAGGGTCTTATCTTCCAGAAAATGTACTTTCCAATCAAGATCTTGAAAAAATGGTTAATACTTCCGATAATTGGATTGTAACGCGAACAGGGATTAAAGAGAGACGGATTGCTAAAGACGACGAATGCACTTCTGATATGGGTATTCAGGCTGCTAAAAAGGCCCTTGAAGATGCTTCACTTTCTCCAGAACAAATAGATCTCATTATTGTAGCGACATGCACACCCGATTATCTATTTCCTAGCACAGGAGCTTTAATCCAGAGGGGAATAAAGGCTTATAATGCGGCAACATTTGACCTGCAAGCAGCTTGTACAGGCTATCTTTATGCTTTGTCAATTGCTAAAGCGTATATTGAGTCGTTAGCCTATAAAAATATTTTGATTGTTGCAGCAGAAAAGATTTCATCTATTGTTGATTATGAAGATAGAAATACGTGCATATTATTTGGAGACGGAGCCGCAGCAGCTATTATAAGCTCTGAAGGGCCAGGTCTTGAGATTCGCAATGTATGTTTAGGTGCTAATGGGGACGACGCTGAATTATTGATATTACCAGGAGGTGGGGCTAAATTACCCCCTTCAACAGACTCAGTTAATGCGAAAAAGCACTATCTTCAAATGGAAGGAGGGGAAGTTTTTAAGAATGCAGTCCATCTTATGGAGTCTGCGGCAAAGGAAAGCCTAGGGAAGCTAAGCTTAACTCAAGAAGATATAGATTGGATGGTTCCTCATCAAGCTAATATTCGAATTATTTCTTCTATAGCAAAACGTTTTAATGTCCCTATTGAAAAAGTTTATAAAACTGTACATAAGTATGGCAATACTTCTGCTGCGGGTGTGGCAATTGCTCTTGATGAATTAGTTCACGAATTCCAACTTAAACCTTCTAGTAATGTACTATTGGTAGCCTTTGGTTCTGGGTTTACTTGGGGTGCTTCGGTATTGACTCAACTTTAGAAATCAAAGGATAGTTCATGAGTGAAAAAAGATTAAAAATAGCTTTTATTTTCCCTGGCCAAGGTGAGTCACACTACATTGGGATGGGAAAAGATTTTTATGATTCATTTGCCATAGCAAAGGAAACTTTTGAACATGCAAATGATATCTTGGGTTTTGATTTAAAAAGTTTGATTTTTCATGGAAATATTAAAGAGTTAACAGAAACTAATAATTGCCAAGTAGCTTTATATGTTAATAGTATTGCAATTTTAAGAGTGTTACAATCACAGTTTTCACAAATATATCCCTATGTATGTGCAGGTCTGAGCCTTGGTGAATATTCTGCTGTAGTTGCATCTGGACGCTTGAGTTTTGAAGATGGAGTTCGACTTGTTCGCTTAAGGGGAGAGCTTATGCAAAGTGCATGTGAAGAGAAAAAGGGCAAAATGGCGGTGGTGTTAGGATTAAATCCAGAATCTATAAAAGAAACACTTAAAGAGAATCATATAGAAGATGTCTATATTGCAAATTTAAACTGCCCCGGGCAAATTGTTATTTCCGGAACGGAGTTTGGAATTGAAAAAGCATTGCCTCTTATTAAAGCCAAGGGAGCTAAGAGAGCTTTACCTCTAAATGTGATTGGGGCGTTTCATTCACCATTGATGAATAGTGCACAACTTGGTTTGGAAAAAGCAATAGACAGAGTAGCTCTGAATGATTCTCAGATTTCTTTAGTTATGAATGTTACGGGTTCTTTAGAAACTTGTACCGATAAAATAAAAAATAATTTAGTCTCTCAGCTTACATGTTCAGTTCTATGGGAAAAATCGGTTAAATTAATGTCTTCGATGGATTTAGATTTGTTTCTAGAAGTTGGTTGCGGTAAAGTCTTAGCTGGATTGAATAAAAGAATTGGAGTAACACAGCCCACAATATCAATTGACAAGCTTCAAGATTTAAATGGGCTAGAAGAATCTATAAATTTAAAACCTGCACTTCTCGGAGGTGAAAAGTGAAATTGTCGTTTAAAGACCAAACGGTTATTGTTACGGGAGGATCTTCAGGAATAGGAAAAGCTATTGCTGAGAAATTTGCAAAGCTCGGAGCAAAAGTTGCTATTTTTGGTTCAAACAGTGATAAAGGAAAAAAAGCAAGGCAGGAAATTTCTAATTTATCGGGTTCTGATACTATCAAGTTTTATCAAGTTGATGTATCAAAGACCCTAGATGTTGAGAAAGCAATTTTATTGGTTATAGAAGACTTTGGAGTAGTTGATGTATTAGTAAATAATGCAGGAATTACAAGAGACAATTTGCTTATGAAAATGAAGGAAGAAGACTGGGATCGTGTTCTGAATGTAAATTTAAAATCCATTTATAATACCTGTAAGCCAATTGTTCGTCATATGATGAAAGCGAAAAGAGGTAAAATTGTTAATATAAGTTCAGTTATAGGTTTAACGGGAAATGCAGGCCAAATGAACTATGCTGCTTCTAAATCTGGAATTATTGGAGTTACAAAGTCTCTAGCGAAAGAGCTTGCGAGTAGAAAAATTTGTGTAAACTGTATTGCTCCAGGTTTTATTGAGACTCAAATGACAGAGGGCTTGTCGGATAAGCTTTCGGAAGCTATATTAAATCAAATCCCACTCAAAAGAATGGGACTACCTTTAGAAATTGCAAATGCTGCTATATTCTTAGCTAGTGAGCACGCCAATTATATTACAGGGCATGTGCTTACTGTTGATGGTGGCATGACGATGTAGATTTTTTTAACCATGTTGGAAAAGAGGATAAAATATGTCAACGGAACAAAAATCAACAGAACAAGAAGTTATTGATATTGTAGTTGAACAGTTAGGAATTGATGCGAAAGATGTTGCTGCTGACAAGTCTTTTGTTGAGGATCTAAATGCTGATTCACTAGATCTCACAGAGCTTATTATGACTTTTGAAGAGCGATTTGGATTTGAGATTTCTGAAGAAGAAGCTGAAAAGCTAAAAACTGTAAATGATG
Organism: Wirenia argentea; assembly: GCA_025802215.1. NCBI lineage: Eukaryota > Metazoa > Mollusca > Solenogastres > Pholidoskepia > Gymnomeniidae > Wirenia > Wirenia argentea. The sequence continues at coordinate 3,046 of WNLI01022238.1, forward strand.
TAATCACTTACATTAAGAGTAAAAAAGAAGCTTAATCTTAGATTCATAAGTTATACATTCTAATAACACCTCAATGTTTTTTAGTATTGAGGTGTTTTCTTTGATTATAAAAATTTTATCGCCTACTGGTTTACTTAGTAGCGCTTTGAAATAGACCTTGCAAAAACTTCTAACAAATTTACCGCAACTGATGGGCACTCAGAGATTATCGACAATAAGTGAGATTTAGAAAGAGAAAGAATATGGGATTCTTGAGTAGATAAAGCTTTATAAGAGCGAGGTCTTCCACTAAATAAGGATTCATCTCCAAAAAAATTACTTGGAATTAGTGATTTGAGCGTTTTATTATTTTCGTCAATAATGTCTATAGAACCTGTATAAATAATAAACAGATGGTCCGCTGGCTGATTATAGGTAAACACAACTTCTTTTGAGTCGTACTCAATACAAGGTAGCTTATCTGCAATTGATAAAAGCAAATCCAAGTCTAAGTCATTGAAGATCAAAGTTTGTTTGAGGAGAAATGCTTTATCGATAAGCGTGGGTTTTTTCATATATTAACACGTTTGTAATAATTCCATAGCAAAGGACTGGAAAATTTGTTTTTTAAATTTCATTTGTTTTTTTAATTCAGATTGCCAATCAGGAATGTTAAACTGAGCCTTTAAGCTTACAGCTAAAATTTTGTTAATTAGAGATGAAGAAGAAGAAATGAGATCTAATAATGATTCTAAATTGATATTTGCAAGGGAATGGGTTCGGTACATATTAATCACTTCTATTTTTGGCCTTCGATCAATTAAAGGCTTTAGTTGTTTAAAGATCTTGTTTGGACAAGTCTTTTCCAATGTTTCAACAGCTTGGCTATGGATTTTATCATTAACATTTCTTAATGACCTTGATATTAGCTCGCAATCCTCTATGGATCCAGCTGAAGATAACATTTGAATAATGAAGTCTATAATCGATTGGAAAGAAGTTAATAAAGCATTTTCAAGCATTTTTAAGTCCAAATTATTGAATCGAGTTTGGATTGTATTAGAGTGGAAAAAGTAAAAGTAAGCACGATTAATTTCTTCAGAGATAATTTCATTCAAATGTGTTTGAAGTTCTCTAGGAGCTAAAAGAGCTAACGATCTTCCCGCGGTTATTCGACACTTTTCTGGAAGTGTAGCATCCTTAGTCAGTGTGAGTAATATTGGTATGGAGTGTTCTCCAAGGGCGACAATAAGTTCTTCTAATAATCTTTTTTCATTCGGCCTAAAAGAATAACTCGACTCGACAAGGTCTCTAATAATGGCAGGAGTGGCAACCTTTGATAGAGCTTCTAAGCAATAAATACGAATTTGACTATCAAAAGATTCGTTTAACCTTTCTAGGATAATGGAAGCGTAACAGCTATATTGATCTTCGATTAGATACGCAATAGCTTTGAGAGCTTCTCTTTGAACGATAGTTGAGTTATGGGTTATTAATGGAAGTATTCTTTCAATATTATTTTTAATCCCTTCATGAGCTAGGATTTTTATTGCATAGCAAATTTCAACTTCGTTTTTTGATGAAAGCATTTGTGTAAGCTTATATATAGATTTGGCATAATCTCCATCATTTAAGGTTTGTGAGTTTGATCTTAAAATTGTTAAAATTGCTGCAGATCTAACTTCAAAATCTAGACTATTTATATCAATGCTTATATCCTTAGGGTGAAGACATCCTTGTTGGCTTAAAAAAAGTTGGATAGGCCCCTTTAAAAACGGGTTGTTTTTATGCCATTGAATCATAAGATGAAGAACTCTTTTATTTGAGGAAAATATGCTATTACTAATTAGGTAAATGGCTTCTTTCTTTGATTTTTGTGGAAGAGAGTTTAAATAACAAAGAACAAAGCTCAAGTAGGTTGGATCATTAAAATTTAGCATTTCTTTAAGAGCAAATAATTTTGACTCTTCTTTTGTTTTTTTAAATTTGCGAGCAAGTTTAGTCTTTCTTTCCAAGATAAATTCTTAAGCCAGTTTTTAGACTTTTGTCCAAATTGTATAGAATGGGAAGCGAGATTATCCAAGATTCCCTTTGTATAAAAAGTTTTCATAGCCAAAGTAATCGAAAGAAAAACAAAAGATAATGCGAGCCCTAAAAGCTTGCTATTTGCTTGACAAAGCAAAAGTAAAAGAGCGCTAAGCAACATGCCAATGGGTTCAAAAAGAGATTCGCTAGCGATTCTAATTTTATTTTTAAATTTAGATGGGACAGCATTTAAAAGTAGAATAAAATTATTATCATCTATTGTAGGTAAAATCCCCTCTATTGCTATAAATCCAAGTATTGCAATAAAAAAATAGTTTTGAAAAACCCAAGCACAAAATATTGATAGAAAAGATATTGGAACAACTAAAACCATGTTACTTAAACCAATTCGGTTTATTAATCGGCTATAAATTAGTGTTGTAAACAAAATATTTCCTATCGAAACCCAAATATTTAACTGACCTAAAAAGGAAGTGAGCTTGTTTGACGTGTTAAGTCCAGGATTTGATGTGAATGTATTTTCCAAAACATTCATATAGTTAAATTCTGTTACTACAACAAGAGTATGGATAAGTATATTGCCGATAAGAAAATAGAAAGTGAAACGTGAGGAAATGATAGTGAGTAGGAACTGTTTGACTTCAAACTTTCCTGAAGAAAGAGACTCCTCTAATAAGTCATCTTCAAGTGCTGGGATTTTTTTAGATATTATTTTGATTAATACAATAGAGATAACAAGAGTCAGAATAATAAAGGCAAAAATTGATTTTAATGTGAAGTAATCTACGGATATTGAAACTAAAAAACCACTACAGCCAGTTCCTAAAAAAACAGCAGAGTAAAATAAACAATAGAGCCTTTTAGCAATTTGCAAACCAAAATACTGATCGACAAAAGTCCAAAAGCAAGAGGTAAGAACTATAAAAAAAAGATTCGCAAATATTTTAAATACGATCCAAATTGGAGTAAATTTAAAAGCAAACGTATGTAAAAAAAATAATATGAGGTAAAACAGGATAGCAGATGCGGTAAACCAAGAGTAAATTTTATTTATATGATAATTATTTATTACCCATAAGAAAAAAAAAGCAAAGGCAAATAGGGCCACTGAAGTTAATATATAGGCTAAGGGGAGATTGGAGGTGCCGATCTTTTCTAAGAAGAGTCCATCAGATAGTATGAAGCCTAATGATGTTCCTAAAGACCAAATAAATCCTAAAATTGTAAATAATAGAGTTTTATTGCGCTCACATGGGTAGATGTTAAATATTCGATATAACATGGCCCAAAATCCCTATACTTGCTGTTTCTTAATCCAAAAACTTATCTTTTTTAACATCCTTGTACACATTACTGTGGTTTTGATAATCACAGAAACTTCCTAAGATGGCATATTAACATGTTATGAATATGGGCCATTTACACAGAAGTTTTTACAAAAAAGATATTTTTTTTTGTTACGGAAAAGAATATAAAATGACTCTCTTATTTAATTCTATATAATTGATGAAAAAGAAAAACTATGAGGTTGTTGTTACTTGCGATTTTTAACAAAAAAAACTACTATTTGCATAATTTAAAGTTGTTTTGAGGAATAAATGGATAGAAAAAAGGTAATAATAATAGGGTCGGGACCTGCTGGTCATACAGCTGCGATTTATGCTGCTAGAGCTAACCTTTCACCTGTTGTTTTTGAAGGTTTTTTTTCGGGACTTCCTGGAGGGCAGCTAATGACAACAACGGATGTAGAGAATTATCCGGGATTTTCTGAAGGAATTTTAGGGCCGAGCTTAATGGAGGAATTTAAAAAACAAGCTATTAGATTCGGAGCCAATTATCTTCAAGAGGATGTTGAATCAATTGATCTCTCAAAGAGACCCTACCATATTCATGGAAAAAAAAATCAATTTGAAGCAGATGCTATAATAATAGCAACAGGTGCAAATGCTAAAAGACTTTATATTCCAGGGACTAATGATGGAGAGCTTTGGCAGAAGGGCGTAACTGCTTGCGCTGTGTGTGATGGGGCTATGCCTATTTTTAGGAATAAAGATTTATATGTTATCGGCGGTGGAGATACGGCAGTAGAAGAAGCTGTTTTTCTAACAAAGTATGCAAAGCACGTTTATATGGTTCATAGAAGAGATGAATTAAGGGCTTCAAAAGTTATGGCCAAGCGAGCAATGACACATGAAAAGATTTCCATTTTATGGAATAGAGTTTTAGTTAAAGTCGAAGGCGGGCAAATTGTTGAAAGAGTGATATTAAAGGATGTGGAAACTAATGAGGAAGAACAGCATCAAGCGGGTGGTATTTTTTTTGCTCTTGGGCATGATCCCAATACAAAGTTTTTAGATAATCAACTAACCGTTGATAATCAGGGCTATATAATTGTAGAGAAAGGAACAACTAAAACTTCAGTAGAAGGTGTGTTTGCGTGTGGAGATGTTCAAGATCCAATATATAGGCAGGCAGTAACAGCAGCAGGAACTGGTTGCATGGCAGCAATAGAAGTTGAAAGATGGTTTTCTGAAAAAGGTTTAAATTAATTCGATGCGATTTAAATTTCTCTTTTTTTCAATAATTATTTTACTTTGTCCCCTCCAATCCTATGACTTGAAACCTTGGTTTGGTAGATGGATGGAATTTGATGCAAATATCGATTATAGATATCAGAATTATAATCAGCTTCAAACTCTTCAAGGGGCTAGAGAACATTCAGCGAATGATAGCTTTTTAGATTTAAAGCTTCTTTATGTTCCATGGGTGCCTTTTGAACTTGGATTCGATGTCCTTTTTGCAAAAACAAATTCTGTTGCCTATGGTTATGATAACTTTGGTATGCTCATGCGTTATTTATTATTAGATGATATTAAAGGCGACCCTGTATCATTAAGTATTGGGTTAACAATGGATGTCCCTGTAAAAAGAGCGCGCAATGATTATAGCCAATTTTTTCATGGTTGTGTCAATTTTGAACCTCATATATCTGTAGGAAAAGAATTTTCCGAAAGTTATTATTGGCTTTATCGTTTTTGGGGAGGTGTAGGGTTTGGATTCGCAAACAGAGGAAGTCCGTGGATAAGAACTTTTTTTCATTTAGATGGAAATTTTGAAGATAAGCATCAAATGGGTATTTATTCTAACTTGCTTTTGGGTCTTGGTTCAAAGGCCATAAACCTAAATAATCAATTTACAGGTTATAGCTCTATAAAGCATCAAACATTGGATATTGGAGCTAACTATCAATATACATTCCATTTATGGGGCTCTCTTCAACTGGACTATTCTTTTAGAGTATATGCCTTTAACGCTCCGCTGAGAGCTAATGTAGTTACTTTGGGGTATTCAATTCCATTTGCCCCCTATTAAGAATAAAAATGCTTAGCTAGACCAAAAACTTTTTTTTTTCTATACCTCATTCTTTCTGTATAGTTAGAGAATATACTTTGAGTTATCAAAAACTGAGAACAGATCTTCTCAATGAGATTAGGAAAGAAGTGCTTCTTCAGCAAGAGAGGCTTTCCTGGAATGAAAATCAAATTAAAGCTTTTCAAAAGAAAGGATTTGATGAAATTATCAAGTACGCAAAGAGGCATTCATTATGGCACGCTAATCGGTTAAACTTTATTAATACACCATGCCTTGATGCTATTATTGACTTACCCTTGATGACTAAACAAGATGCAATGGAGCATTGGGATGAAATTATTACAGATAAAAGATTAACAAAAAAACATGCTGAAGAGCATTTAAAATCTTTAAGATCTGGTGAAATTCAGAATCCATATTACTTAAATAAGTACCTTTTTTTTGCAACGGGAGGCTCTTCTGGAAAAAGGGGGCTATTTGTCTGGGATTGGGATTTTTTTGTAAAAGGTGCTAGTGCTACTTTTCGCTATCAGTTTAGAGATGAAGAAAAAAAGCCAGTAGGGCCTCAAAAGATGTGTGTGTTGACAGCTCCTTCTCATTTACATGCAAGTACTCCTTTATTTTCGGTAAATATTGATCCTCAAATGGAAGTGTATCATTTGTCTGCAGATACTCCTTTAGAGAATCTTTCTAAACAAATCGAAGATATAGCCCCAACTCATTTAATTGGGTTTTCTTCTGTGATTCATCGACTAAGTCTTCTTTCAATTGAGAAAAAGCTTAATATTAAACCTTATAGAGTCTCTACTAACTCGGAGCCTTTAGGCGAGAGGGAAAGAAAATCAATTAGAGATGCTTGGGGTTTAGAAGTAAACAATATGTGGGGGAGTGTCGAATTTTGTGTGACGGCCGTTGAAGATGATGATCACGTAGGGATGTATCTAGCAGAAGATCTAAATATATTTGAAACAGTAGATGAAAATTTTAATCATACCGAAAATCCAGATGAGGTGAAAAAAATTGTGATAACTAGTTTGTATAATAAAACATTTCCAATGATTCGGTATGTTATTGATGATGTCGTTGAAATTGCAAGGACTCCTAACAGTGGTTACAGATATATAAAGTCTATTGGAGGTCGATCAGATGACTGGTTTATGTATCATAAAAAATTATGCATTCATCCGATGGTTTTTAGGCATGTGTTAGGACAAAACTCTAACATAAAAGAATATCAGGTTGAGCAAACTAAAGAAGGAGCCATTATACGTATTGTTGGAGACAATGTTTCTAAAAGCATTTTAGAAAAAGAAATAATTGAAGGCCTTAAAAAGTTGGGATTAAATGATCCGCAAGTTGAAATTGAAGAAAAAAAAGAGCTTGAAAGAAACTTAGAAACGGGGAAAGTAAAGCGTTTTATTGCTCTAAAGGACTAAATAGTTTAAAAGAGACGCTATCAAAAAGGTGTAAACTTCTTATGGTTCAGGCTATCGGGACAGATATAGTTGAGATTGATAGGATTAAAAAGGTCCTAAAAAAACATTCTCAAAAGTTTCTGGATCGTTTTTTCACAAAAAACGAACAACAATATTGCATGAAATACAAAGAGCCTTTTCCTTATTTTGCTGTTAGATTTGCTGCAAAAGAGGCGGTTTCTAAGGCTTTAGGAACAGGTTTTGGAGAAAAACTATCACCCTTAGATGTTGAAGTTACTCGAAATGAATTTGGAAAACCTGGAATAGAATTTTCCAAAAAGGTGAAAGGAAGTTTCAATAATCCTAAAATTTTAATTTCATTAAGTCATAGCCAAAACTATGCAATAGCCACTGCTTTATTACTATAACAAAGGAGATTTTTCACGTGAATGATTTGAGCTGTGTGAACACCCCAGAGGCTCCAAAAGCTATTGGGCCTTACTCTCAAGCAGTTATTGCGGGAGGTTTTATTTTTGTTTCTGGTCAATTACCAATAGATCCAAAGACATCAAAAATTGTTTCTGAAGATATTAGAGAACAGACTAATATGGTTTTAGAGAATATCAAAAGCATTTTAAAAGAGAAAAACATAGGTCTTGATAAAGTAGTTAAGGCTGAAGTTTATCTTAAAGATTTGTCTGATTTTAAAATTATGAATGAAGTCTATACCAAGCATTTTACTAAAGATCCAAAGCCTGCTAGGCATGCATTTGAAGTGGCGAAACTTCCTCTAGATGTGAAGGTTGAAATAGCTTGTGTTGCTTTCTTAGACTAGGTTTAGCTTCTTTTTTAGATAAAAGTGTCTGATGATTAAAAAAAGACCAAGTAATAAAAATGGAATGCTCAGGTATTGTCCTGTTAAAAGTGTAGTTTCTTCATATATGCGACTTTGAGGTTCTTTAAAAAACTCTAATACAAACCGAAAGAAAAATATCCAACTAAATAAAATTCCTGTAGTTAATCCTGAGCCTTGTTTTAAATGTCTTTTTTTCCATAAAACTAGAAGGATTGCAAAAATTGCAAGGTAGGCAAAAGCTTCATAAAGTTGAACGGGATGCCTTGGAAGGATTTCTCCTCCGTCGAAGGGGGTTTCAAAAACTATAGCCCAAAAAAGTTGTGTGGGTTTTCCTAAGATTTCTTGGTTAAAAAAATTTCCAATTCTAATGCAAAAGCCTAGAAATGCTGAAGGGATAGCTAAGTAGTCTAAAAGCCAAATGTAGGAAAGAATCTGCGGGTAACTTTTCTTATAGCGATGATATAAGATTAAAAGAGCTGTTAATATTCCAATAACCCCACCATGGCTAGCTAGTCCTCCTTCCCATATTTTAAAAATATCTAAAGGGTTCTTTACATATTGAGGTAGAGCGTAAAATATGACATAGCCAAGCCTTGAACCTATGAGGATACCTAGTATTGACATTGTGGTTAAGTTGTCTGCTATTTTTACAGCTAAGGATTTAGATGTAGAAATAAAAGGCTTAATCTCAGTAGCCTTTGTAGTGAAAGCTTGTTTTAATTGAGTTATTATAGTTGTTTTGGTTTCTTTAGTAAGAGCTTTGTAGTTGCAAACTTGAATTTCTTTTTTTTGATTTTTAGAAAGCTTATGATAGATACTAGGCCACATCGTATGGTTCGAATTCTTAGGCGTGCATAATAATGATAGGAGCTTTTTCCAGTTTGTAATATGATAGCCATCAAAATCGGAAGAGCGTTCTAGATCTTTAGTAAGTAAATATATAACGGTAAGATAGCCAATTATACAGCCCATGCTGAAAAAGACACCATACCATACAACAGGATGATTCAAGATGGGCAAGTAAAAAGCAACCCTATCGGGATTCCAATATAACCAAGACATACGATGGAATGTAATTTTTTCCAAATGATAACAAATTTGAAAACAAAGAGAAAGAAATTTAATGTTTAAAGTTACTATTTTAACTATAGGTAAGACGAAAGAACTATGGCTAAAAAACGCTCTTTTTGAGTATGAAAGAAGATTAAAATCAGAAGTTTTTTTTTACTATAAACTAGTTAAAGACACTTCTCATTTAATAAAAGCTATAGAAAGGGAGTCTTCTCATATAGTTTGTTTAGATAGTAGAGCTTTTCAAGAATCAAGTGAAAGTTTTTCAAAGAAATTATTTAGCTTGTTTGAAGTATCCAAAGGAAAAATTTGCTTTGTTATAGGGGGAGATGAAGGACTCCCAACTGATATTCTAAGGAGATATCTATCTATTGGCTTGTCGAAGCTTACTTTTACTCATCAAATGGTACGTCTAGTACTCACAGAACAAATCTATAGAGCTTTTCAAATTAAGAAAAATAGTCCCTATCATGATGTTTTTGAGAGAGAGCCCCTTTTTACTTCAATTGCTGATTTGAAGTAGTTTAAAGATCCTTTTAAAAGAGCAGATCCGATAATAAGATCCAGCATTCCTCTTACATCAATGTAGATATTTAGTGATTTTATTATGATACTAAAGAGGACCATTAATGAAATCAGTAAAATAAACGATAAAGAAAAAGCGTTTTTAAATTCTGTAGGATTTGGCAGAGAGGTTACTTTTTTAACCGTTCTTTTAACTGTTTTTGCTAAAAAGAAGCGTCCCTTTAAATACCCGATTAATATGGCAACAGACATCATCAAAGTTGGAGCTTGTTTTTCGTTTTTTATATGTGGTAGTAACTGTTTTAGGATACTGAATCCTTTGAAAGCATTTAATGCATCCAAATCTCTTGTAGCTTCTATAATAAAGTTAACTCCCATTCCCATAAGTAAAACACTACCTGTTAACCAGATTAATCCTAAAGTAGATATTATAGAAAAGTGGGTATACTTTTTCATGAATGAATCACTGTTTGTTTTTAAACAATTTAGATGATTTTCTCTTTTCAAGAAAGAAAAATAAAATTTATGAAAAAAGGAACCTAATCATTAAAGATTATTAAGAAATTCAAATAAACCTTAGCAAGAAATAGGGGATTTTCATATATATATAGCGTATATTAAAAAAAATAACTTTGCGTTGTTATAAAAATAGGACTACCTATGAATCTTTCGTTAGCCTTTATAAGAATACTTTTTACTGTGCTTAGTATCTTTTTTATTACGATTTACACCTCTTCGAGTCATCCGGGAGCTTTTGGTGTAATTATTGGAATTATTATAGGTTTGGGCTTTGGAGTCGTTCTTATATTGCTAGATATGCTCTTTAAAAGATTTAATTTACGTTCTTTTAATATTGCGGTTCTAGGTATTTTTTTTGGTTATTTAATGGGAGAAGCTTTAGTACTAATTTTTGATGCTATTTTAAAAATTAGTTTTTCTGTCATCATTCATCCGGAGTTGATAGAGATTGCTGAAATAGCTCTTTTCCTCTTTGGTATATATCTCGGTATGATTATGACCCTAAGAGCTTCTGATGAACTCTATGTGAGTATACCCTTTGTGAAGTTCACACCGCTTGCTCAGAAGAAGAAAGATCTTATATTAGATGCTTCTGCCCTCTCTGATGCGAGAGTTATTGATCTAGCGGCTTCAGGGTTATTGGATCAACAGCTTGTGATTCCACGTTTTATTGTTAAAGAATTTTATGCCCAGTCGGAAAGTGGTGATGAAACATTAAAATTTAAAGCAAAACGCTGCTTAGAAGGTATAAAAAGACTAGAAGCTATTGAAGGGATTGGCATTAGGTATAACGACACAGATTTTCCAGATATCAAAGATATAACAACAAAACTTGTAAGGCTTGCAAGACTTATCGACTCAAATATTTTAACAGCAGACATTAATAGAATACAAATGTCTGCAATTGAAGGGGTTAAGGTTGTTAATCTCCACAATCTAGCAAACTCCTTAAAGCCTCTAATGCAAGCAGGAGAGAAAATACAAATCAAAGTCCAAAGGAGCGGGAAAGAACCTCGACAAGGAGTGGGATATCTTGATGATGGCACAATGGTGGTCATTAATGGAGGGGGAGACTATATAGGGGAAGTTATTAATGCCCAAGTACTTTCAGTTAAACACACGTCTTCAGGGCGCATGATATTTTGTAATACGGCGTCTGCAGGAGAATCTGACGAAGACTTTCAGGATTCAACGAATGATTCTTAATTAAGGATCTAATAGTTAAATCTTTATATTAAAATAATCTTTATCTTTTTTTAATAATTACCTGATATAATATAATCAACAAAACTAACTGGTTATGGTTATGGGAGATAAGAAAAATAAAGAATTCTACGACTACTTTAGCAAACTAAAAGATGGTAAAAATAAAGCTTCGAAAGATAGTTTATTAGAGCATCACTTTGATATTGAAAAGAAACAGAAAAAAGAAGAAGGAGCCTATCTAACTGTCATCAAAAATGTGATGGATCAAACAGTTGGAGCTTCTCAAATCAATGCCAAACCGGCATCGCTGCATTATAAGACAATTGATGGTTCTCCAGATGCATTTAGAGCTGAAAAAGACACTTTTGAATCCTTTCATAAATCTCAATATTTAAGAGCTACCAGGATAGGTCTTTTAGCTTGGTTATAAGTTAAGTTTCCAGAGCTTTCTAATCTAAAGCTCTTTCTAACTGTTGAAGATCATTAAAATTAGCTTTTCTTCTTTTGTTATTTGCTATTTCAAAATCAATGACTTTTTTAGGTAGATCTAAAGATCCATTACCAGAACTATTATAACTAAGTATTCCAAATTGAGAACTCATCTCTTCCAAGTGCCTAGTTGGGAGTTCAGCTATTTGTTCCATTGTTAAGTTTTTTCTACATTTCTTTGGAACAAACTCTTGAAAAAGATCGTTTAATTTGTATTTTTGGATAAGGTCGTTTAATTCGGGTAGGCTTGCTTGTAAGTCAGAAATGCCTTTAACATATTTCTCCCATGTCTTAGTGCCAAATACATTTGATACTCTTCTAGTGCTAATTTGATCAATATTGTAGACAAGCTTTTCTAGTTTTCCTTTTTTGGTAAGCTTTGAAACAGTAAATGAATCATCTAAGAGATCTTTAAATATTGCTCTAGAAAGAGTTTTTAATAAACTTTGAGAAGAAATATAAAATTTAAATAAGCCTATAATGTGTGTTGTTAATAGGTTGACATCTTGGGCAGTAAGAGCTTTTCCCCCGCTTGCTAGAGCTTTGCTTTGGACAGCTTCTATAAAATCATTGTGTAGACAAGAAGGATTTTCTCGAGAAAGTAGTGCGCCAAAGCTAGAAAGAGCGGTTGAAAGAGTATTTTCGGACTCTAAAATGTTTCTAACAGCATTTTTGGAGTGAACAGTATGTGGGTAATCATTTCCGTCTGCATCGATAAAATAAAATCTTGTATGTTTTGGGATGCTCATATATTCTTGAATTAAAGCACTTTTAGCTACTATATCAGGTCTATAGCTTGCATGGAATTTTAGTATACTAGCAACTCTAGCTTGATACACTGAAGCTCCTAACTCGCTTTTAATTTCGCTTTTCACTGAATCTAGTACGCCAACTGTTTCTGCTACTTTAGTATAGTAGATTAATCTTTCAGTAAATCCTGCTTCTAGCATGTCCATTGAAAAATCACTGTTAAAAAAGTTCAAAAATTCTCTTTTGATTAAAGCATGCATTGCATTTTGAATCGTTGGCCACATTTGATAATCTTTATTAGTGTCTAAATCTATAGCCTTAACTTTAGTAACGTAAGTATTAATTCTAGCAAGATCAGCTACGTTTGTTTGGCATATTTCATAGGCTAAAGTTCTGGCAATATGAAGCGCTGCTTGTCTTCTATTGTATTTGCTGTTTTCAGCAGAGCCAGACTTAAGTCTTTTTCCTGCGCAACATGGAGCGATCCTGGCCAAATATTTCTGCCAGCCCTTGGCTCTATTTCTTTCAACAACATCTAATGCATCTTTATCTTCTGAATATTGAAATTTATGTGTTTCTTTAAGGTTTTCATAACCGTCTATATTTCTAAGATCTGCATCAAGTTGATTTCTTCTTACATTTCCATAAAGAGCTTGCTGCTTGAGTAGTTGTGCGCAAATAAGATATGATTCCGCAAACATTTTACTGGAAGGGTTTTTGGAAGAACTATAGGCCTTTTTATAAGCTTCAATAGCGCTATCTAAATTGTCCGATAATTCATAAAGGTACCCTTGCAATAAATAAACTTCATGGAGATCATCAACAACTTCTATTATTCTCTCAACTTGTTCACGAGCCGCAGGATAATTATTATGAGCCATATAGCTTTTAGCAGAATTAAAATATCTTATAAGGTCTGATCTTTTTGAAGTTGCTTTTGTTGATGAAGAAGAGTTTAAAGCGATTTCAAAACAAATTTGGGATATATCATAGATTGTTTGTTTTAGATAGGGAGTAAATGATCGATAAATTCCTTTTTTAATTTCCTCTTCAATATTAACTAGAGGTGTGACAGCTTTTGTTCCCTGGTAGAACTGATACTCTAATTCTAGATTAGCTTCTTTGACTAATGAGAGAGCTTTAAAATATTCGATAAGAGAAGGATAATTTAAAGATTTTGATTCCATGAGTACTGCTTTGCAAAGAAAAGCTTCAGGGCTTGGCTTGTCTATAATGAGTTGGTCTACATATTGGTTTGTTTTTGCAAATTCTATGTCTTCCATTAGAAGAGGAGGAATATAGTCTGATGCTGACATTGCATAAACATTTTGTTTTCTTACAAGGTTGTCTACTTTTTTACATGTTTCCAAAGTGCTAGCATTCGGTTCTTCAAATGAACACCAAGGAAAATAAAGAGTTAGATACTCATGTAAAGAGGAATAGCTAGAAAAATGTGTTGGAGCATATGTTGGTACTGCTGTAGGTAAATAAAAGTCATGAGAAGGGGGTATACATGCCCCTAGAAGAGGAGGTGTGCATGCCATCGCAAGAGGTGTTGTTGGAAGAGACGGGTATACAACAGCTTCTTCTAATCTATCTCCTACTATAGGTATAATAACGTCTTGTTCCTCTCTTATCCTTCTGCCTTGATCTATATAGCGCTGTAGGGCAGGGTCAACTGGAGCGTGCTCAAAAGAACCGAGATCTGGATAAAGACCTCCTCCGTGGTGAAGTTCGTGGTCTTCTGGAGTTATTCTTGGATAAAGGCCAGCTCTAGGCATTGGATAAGGTTCGCCTAGTGGACTAATCCTTGGATAACCTAAAACTACAGGAGAGCCATCGCGAGAGTTTACCGACATTCTACCATTCCTTTTTTATTATACTTATTTATTTTGTTATTATTCTAACACATTATTTATTAATTAACTAGTTTATTAAATAATGGACATGTTTGTTGTTTGTTATTTTAATTTTAATTTTATTTTTATTTTATTTGTTAAAGTTTTTAACTAGAGGGGTAAAGCCCTTTATAGTAGTGGTAGAGGTAGAAAAGTTTAATTTTAAGTTTATTTGAAAATTCGATTAAAAATAAAATTTTAATTTTTAAAGATATAGCAATTAAATTAAAAATAAACTTTTTTTTACATCATTTAAAACTAGAGCGATGTATTTAAAGTTTTTAATATAGTATTAGTAGCTAAAGTATATTCCTGATCTTTACTTTTTAAAGATTTTTCTACTTGTTTAATACTTGACATGACAGTTGAGTGGTCGCGCGAAAACACTTTTCCTATTTTCATAAAAGGTAAGAAGAGTTTTTTTCTGCATAAAAACATGGCTACTTTTCGAGGAATTAGGCAATCTCTACTCCTAGAGGTGCTTAAAATATCATGAACAGGTACCCCAAAATAAAGGGCTACTGAATTGATGATTTTTTTAGAGTCTAAAGCATTTCTCTTCTTTTCTTCTAAAAGGTCTTTAAGGAGCTCTGCGGCTTCAGGTAATGTGAGGTGTTGGGATGAGGGTCTTTTTAGATGCGAACGTAACATTAAAGCATTTACAGCTTTGTCTAGTAAACTGGGATTGGAAGAAAAATTTGTTGTAATGTAATTAAAAACATCAGGGGTCAAAGAACAGTTATATAGATTTAATTTAGACTGCAATATAGCTTCGGTATATTCTTTTTTTGGTGTTTTTAAAGGAAGAACAATTCCCCATTCAAAACGGCTCGTTAGTCTAGGCTCAATATCTTTTAATTCATAGGGAGGAAGTAAAGAGCTTAAAATAATTTGTTTCCCTTGCACATGCAATGTATTGAATGTGTGAAAGAGTTCTTCTTGAGTAGCAAGCTTTTTAGAAAAAATATCAATATCGTCTATAATAAGAACATCGATATTTCTATGTTTCATTCTAAAACTCTGCATTTCCCCCATTCGAATAGCATGGACCATGCCCTCCGTAAATGAGATGGCCTTAGTATAGAGTACATGTTTTTTAAGCCTTTTATATCCATGTGCAATAGATGTTAGCAGGTGGGTCTTTCCAGATCCAGAAACCCCATGAAGAAAGATAGGATTGTAAGTCGTAAAAGGGGTAAGCTTTTTATCATATTTTTCTTTTTCTGGGTTGTAACTAATTAATTCGCAAATTAGTTTATAGGGCACTATATTTTCTTTTGTGGGTATATAAGATTGAATTGATAAAAAAGGATTTAGTTGACCTTCTGAATGTTTAGTGTCTTGTCGATCCTTTTTTTCATGCATAATGAACGGAATTTGAGGGGAATGTTTTTCATTGGCAATGGAGAGGTGGACTTTAATCGGACGTCCATTTTCATTTTTAAATTCAGAATGAAGAGTTGCATAAATGTGTTCCTTAAACCAAAGAGCTTGGAAAGAGTCTAAAGCTTCTAAGTATAAATTTCCTGCATCAAAGTTAATAACTTTAAGAGTTCGGAGCCATTTTTGGACAGTTATTAATCCGAGAGCTTTTTCTTTTTTTATTAGAAACTCATTCCATGCTTGCATAGGCTATGAAGTCGTGTTACTGGCCTTTTTCTTCTGAGTGATACTTTGAGTATCTTTTCCTTTTTTTTCCATCATCCTGTTTGTTATCCACTGTTGTAAAATTCCAAGTAACATTGATGATAACCAGTAAATATTTAGACCGGAAGGGAAATTATAAAACATAAAAGTGAACACAACAACCATGAGGTAGCCCATAAATCGTTGTTGTTTTTGTTGGTCTGTCCAAAGTGTTTTGTCTTTAGGTAAGGGCGAAGAAACTTTTTGCTGTACAAACATCACAAGCCCCAATAAAACAGGTAGGAGGTGAAATTGAGTTCCAATAAAGAATATGGGTGTATTCCAGCTAAATAATACATCAGGGGAAGTAAGATTGTCTATCCAGCCAGGAATAAATGAAGCCCCTCTCAAAGCAAAGGTGGACTTAAGCAAGTCAAACATCCCAATTAAAAATGGCATTTGAATAAGTATAGGTAGACATCCACTAAAAGGATTGACGCCTTTTGAACGGTATAACCCCATGATCTCAGATTGAGATTTTTTTGGGTCTTTTTTGTATTTTTCCTGAATAGCTTTAACTTCGGGAGTTATCTTTTGCATCTTTCTCATTGATTTAATCGACCAGGCATTTAAAGGGTAAAGCATTAGGCGAAGAGCTACTGTAAGAAGGATTATCGAAAAGGCCCATGAATGTGTTATTTTATAGAAAAAATTCATGAGGATAAAAAGAACTTTGGCAAAAGGTTCTGAAATAAAAGCAAACCAGCCATGGAATGATTGAGCTCCAATATATCCTGGACCTAACCCTGTTACAGGATTAGTATAGGTTGTGTCTATCCTCTTGAGAATTTCAGAGTCTAAAGGTCCTGCAAAAAATCTAAAATTTAAAGGCTCAGAATTATTTGGAAGAGGAAGGAGAAACTCGTATCCGGGATAATCTTGTGGATTTACTTTTTTACTGCTTTGGGCATATTCAACATATCTTGAAGGAGCTGCATTGCCATCAACTTTATATGCTTTAAACCCTGCTCTAATTTCAGAAAGAGGGTCGAGGATAAGAGTGAAAAAGCCATTAGAATTTGAAATCCAATTTGGATATACAGATGTCATTGATGTTTCTTGTTTGGGTAAACTCACTTTCTCAAGCTCAGCTTTATTATTTCGTAAGATACGATAGCTAAGAGATGGGGTTGCTGAATTGGAAATCATTTCTACTTCAGGGATACCCGAGGTAAGCCAAAGTCCACGGCTATCCCCATCTATTTTGAGAGTCAAGTCTAAGCAATATGGAGCGTCTATTTGATTTTTAGGAAAAGAGAATGTTTTAGTGATTTTTCTATGGTTTTGCTTTGCTTCAAAAACAATTTTATTGGAGTCAAAATAGATTACATCATAAATAAGTTCTGCAACTTCTGGATAATCAGAAACAATGTTTAGAGCATAATATCTAGGAGATATTTTAATGGTTTTATTTGGATTGCTGTCTAAAAGATTTCTTCGAAGAAGAGGGTAAAAGTTAGTTGTCATTTGCGGTTTATTTTCTGTGAAAGGCCCCTCGGTCTTTGAAGAAGGAGTGTAGTAGGCATAATCAGGAAAATGACTGTTCTCAGGAGAGGACTCTGCTATCTTAAGTTCCACTTCTGTTTGTTTAACAACGCTTTTTGGATTTTTGTTAGATTGTAATGGTAAATTAATTTCTGAAATTGCTCCACCAAAATTCGTAAAGACAACTTGTTGGTAGTCGTTTTGTAGAACATAATATTCTTGATCTTCATGAGTTCTTTTTTGTTGAAAAGATTTTACAGTAACAAGATTTTTAAAGCCTATAAAATTATCTAGAGGAACAATAGATTGATTTTCTGTAAGATATACCCCAGCAAACGATAAACCATTTTCAGTTGTTACAAATGCTAGTGCATTTCTTTGGGGCATTTCAGAAAGGGTTTGAAAATATCCCTCAGAATAATTTCCAAGGAAAAGTTTTGCATCATGGTCAAACATTAAGAGTTTAAGATCAAATGAGCCAGAAGCTGGGAGTGAAATTTCTGTGATTTTTCCTGAACTTAGCTCATATAAAACAGGTCCATCAAGAGTAACACTTTTTTGAGTAAGGTGAAGTTCTTTGGGAGGTAGATTAGATCCTCTTTTTTTTATGTAGATTGTATCGGGAATTTCGTTTGACCATGAAAGCGTTAATAGATGGTTTTGTGTGAGTACGCCTTGGGTTAATAGGTGTCTTTCATCACTACTATCAAAAATATCCACTAAAGGAAAATCTGAAAGGTTTGCTTGAAGCTCCTTTTGATTAACATTGGTTTTTTTCTCTATGTGTTCAGTAGGGGACTTTGCCCCAGGCATAAAAAAAGTGTGAACAAAGTAAAGAGAGATAGTTAGAAAAATAACAAAAAGAATTGTACGTTTATCCATAAAAATATTTTGACAGGAGTTTGATTGATGTTAATATTTTTCTTGCAGTATACGGAATGTTTACAATTTATCCAAGCTATAAGCAAATCAGTAAATTGCTTTTTTACTAGAGGTCTAATTTAAGTTAAGATTTAGTCTTCTTCGAGATGTTTCATAAGGAACATAAAGGTAACCTTTCTTGTCTTTAATTTCATAACCTCTTGGAGGATAAAAAGATTGCCAAATTATTTTAGCTGTATGACCTAGGGGAAGGCGAATTACGGCAACGCTTTTACGGAAAATTTCAGAAATTTTCGGGCTATTTACCATCTTATAACCAAAAACGTTTTGTTGCTTTTTGTTTAACCACCAAGCATTATCAAAATTAAATAAATCTTTTGGCGATAAGTAGGTTAAATAGTAGTCTATATCTTTTTGAGCAAGGCCTATCCTTCGGCCATGGGTTGGACATGTAGTAATTCCTTTTTTTGTAGACTCGTCGTCGGGCTTAAAAACTTGAGTTGTCATTTCAAGCCAAGATTCATATTCATTAGCATGGCTATCGTGAGAGCCTAAATGAATTTCTCCTCCTTGTGGCACGATATCTCCGTATTCCATTTGAATGAAGATCTTCCATTTTTGCTCCATGTCGTTAAGTAGCTTAACATGTTTTCTTCCAAAGGCTAAAAACTCAGTATTTTCTCTGTATGTGATGGCAGGGGGGTCAAAAGCAAAACAATGAAAATTGCATTTTTCTAATGGGATTCTATTCATTTCAGGCCCAAAATGAAACATTCCCCCTTGTGCAAGAGATCCTCCCAAGCTATGTCCTACAAAAGCAATGTCTTGAGCTAACTTGTATTTTGGAAGTTCTTTTTGCTTTTCTGCAATATTTGTTAATTCGGTATTTAAAGCTTTGATCTGATTTTTTAAAAACTCAAAGTTTTCATCATTATAATAGCCAGGTATTTCTGAGCTATCAAGAGATTCCTTATTCAGCAAAATATTTTTTGCTTTCATGAGATTTTGATATACCAAAATTAACTTCTGAAATTGTTCTGTTTCTGTTAAGTCAGTATCAATAGAGGCCTCTTCTTGTTTTGAATTTATAAGGTAGGCAACCCAAATGGGGATTGTACGTTTATAAAAAAAAGGAACCTCGTATTCATCTGCAGCAGCCCTGTTGCCAGCTCCTGGTGCTCCAGCAAGTTTTAAGTCTGCGGCTATAGATTCCCAACCATTCATGGCATATTTGTCGCTTGCAGTACTGCGATAAAGTTTTATTGCAGGGGTATCTTCATAATTACTACATGCAGGAATCAGTGTATAATTGAAGTCCCCTTGGTTGTCATCTATACAAGAATCTACTCTAAACCATCTTCTAGATCCATCTTCATATTTTGGCCCTGGGATAAGAGTCCCCACTCTCCATTTATCTTTAGGATGCCTTCTTATAAGATGTTTTTTTACTGCAACATGAGAGATCATTTCATAGAAGTTATTCCAATCATTTGTTTTTTCCATTTTTGGAAAAGTTTGTAAGAGCTCCTGGAGATCAAGCCATGGTTTAAAAGTGTCTTTGTCAGCTAGTGTATAATAGCCCATGATAGCTTTATGATGGATTTTTCTTCCGGTATATGCTTGATCGAGCTGGGAGTAAGAGGGAAATAACAATGAAACTAATTGATTAAATATAATGGGGTCGAGGTCTTCACAATCTTTGGGAGGACTATTACCTAAAAAAACATTTAAAAACTTTAGCAAATTTCCAGTCGTTTTTTTCGGTAAATGGCGATAAATCGATCTGAGTTCATGCATCGTTAAAGAATATGAATCATTACTTGCAAATCGATTTTGAAAAAAAACTTCAAGACTCGTGTTAGGTTCAATGAGTTTTAGAGTGTTATTGAGACCTAGAAGTTTTTTATATAATGCTACTACGTCTTGCATTTCAACATTGCAACTACCAATATTAATTCTGTAAACAATTTCAGGAGTTAAAGAATCTCCATTTTTAATCATTTCATTTAAGCTAAAACCATATTCATATTCAATATAGGATAATTTCTCCTCTCCATACTCTCGAATCAGGTAATTTCTATAAGTTTTTATCGTATTTTGATTTTCATTAAGGTCATCAAGAGTAATTTCTTTAGATTGATTGCTTTTTAAAAGGACAGCGTCTCCTTCTAGGACTATTCTATAGGTGTTATCTGGATTATGCCTGTGAATAAATTGTGGCTCCCATCTTTGGAAAGCGTCAGAAGCAATTATTGTAAATGCATCTGAAAATCTCATCATACTTAAGTGTTCTTGGAAGAGGTCATCATTTAAATTAATTAAGGGAAAGTAGGCTATTTTTGGAGGAAATGATTTATGGTTTATTATTGCTTCAAATAACAGAGAAGGCTTTTCAATTAGCCCTGTGTTCTTTTTAAAAAAGTTTGAAAAAAATGTATCCTCAAGTTTTTCAACTTTTACATTGAGTATATTCCTTTCGTGAATCATTTTCGTAAATGGCACTGCTTGCTTTATATTGTAAAACCAAGCTTCTTCTTCTTTGGGGATTGAAATTTTCCATTTCCCTTGCAAAATCCCTGTTTTTCCAAAATCAAAAATTACTGGTTTTTCAAGTTTTTCGATTTCTTTTGAACCAATTTCTTTGATGATATTTGAAGCAAAAGAAGCTATTTGAAAGCTTTGAGTTTGAAGTCGGATTTCAAGATGAGAGTTGATTGATGTTGGATTTCTTAAGGATAGAGGGGTAGGATTAGTTTGGTCTTTGGACTTAATGTCTTTTCTGTGGATTTTAAAAGCCCACACATCATCTTCCAATCTTAATAATTTAGTTTCTGTGGCATTTAGAAAGCTTGACTGCATAAGTTCTCCTTAAAATTTATTCATGCGGAGGCGTTTAATATTAATTTATTATATGATACATGAAAATTTCCAAAATTATCAGAATATTCCTTTCCTCTATTTTGTTCATTATTTGAATTAAATATTTCTGAGATTTGTTGGAGCGGATTATGGACTAGGGATACAATTCGCCTAATGGTTTCTGATAATACAGGGCTGTTAGCAAACCGGTATCCAAAAATAGATCTTAACTTAGGATTTAGCCACCAAGAAGTGTTATACTCATAAAGCTCTTCTGGTGATAGGCCGTAGAGGTCGTAGTCTTTACCTTCTTTTGCAAAACCTATTCTTCTTCCATGTGTTGGGTTAGTGACGATCTCTTGTGCTGTAGCGGTTTCTAAAGGCTTGAAAAGAACATTTGTTATAGACAGCCAATTGGTATATTTCTCAGAAGGAATAGTTGTGGATCCAATGTGTACTTCTCCAAGTAAAGGAGCAGGATCACCGTATTCAAATTGAAGGTAAATTTTCCATTTTTGTTTTAAAAACCCAAGTAAATTCTGGTGCTTAATCCCAAAATCAAAAAAGATTTTAGATTCATCTGATGTGATTGCTGGTGCATCACTTGCATAACAGGTATAGGATTTTCCATGAAGAGGGATTCTATTCATGTGAGGTCCAAAATGATAAAGTCCGCCTTGTGCAAGGCTTCCCCCTAAACTATGACCCACAAAGGAAATATCTTCAGCAATTTTGTATTTAGGAAGTTCCTTTAATTCTTCACCTTTATTTTCAAGAAATACAAGAAATTTATTTGCGAGCTCTAAGAGTTCTCTGTAGTTTTTATCTGAAACATTAGATGGGAGTTGAGATTTCTCATTATTTGGAATCTTTAGTTGTTTTTCATACACTTCTATTGAGAGAGTTAAATCATGGACTATTTGATGTAATAGGGCTGTTTTTTCTTGAAAAGATCCTTGAGCTAAGAGCTTACTAGAAAATAGTTTTTGAGCTTTTAAAAAATAACCTATCCAGACAGGTATAGTTCTGTCATGGAAGAAAGGGATTTCATATTCATCAGCTTCATCTCTAGAGGCAGCTCCAGGGGCTCGAGCTATTTGAAGATCAGCATTTATCGAACCTTGCCCTCTCATGGCGTATTTATCCGAAGCTGTGCTTCTGTATAGTTTTATAGCAGGTAGATTAGAATAATTCTGGCATGCCTTGATAAGAGTATAGTTGAAATCCCCGTGTGCATCATCTGTGCACGATTCTATTCGATACCATCTAGGTTCTCCATCTTGTGTCTTTGGAGCAGGGATTAAACCTCCAACTCTCCATTCTTCAATGGGATGTTTTTTTAGGAGGTGTTTTTTTACAACAACGTGCGATAAGAGCTCATAATAGCTGATCCAATCATCAGGTTTTTCAAGTTTGTTAAATACTTGAGTTAACTCTTGTAGGTCTTGCCAGGGTTGAAAAAATGAAGGGTCTGCCGTAACATAATAACCCATAATTGCTTTATGGATGATTTTTTTCCCTGTGTAGATATGTTTATTATCTAACGAATAAAATGATATGAGCTCATTAAATGCTCTAACAGGAAGATCTCCTGCTGTATCTAAGCCGAATGAAAAAGAACTATCGAGGTAACTTATAATATCTTTTAAGTTCAGTTCAGAGAGAGCTGTTTTTTTCTGATGATTAAGAACTTTGTTAAACAAAGCGCGAAATTCTCTTAAGTGAAGTGGCGAGTTGCTTAACTTATGGCTCTCTAGGTTCCAAAATGAAATAGCAGGAAAGCTTAAGTCTTGAGATCTTATGCTTTCGTATAGCTTAGAAAGATTATTATAGAGGTTCTCAATTGTCTGCATTTCAATGTTATGCATCCCAATGTTAAACCTGAAAATATGCTCAGCAAAAAGAGGGCTCCCTTCTTGAATCATGGTATCGAGGTTAATTTTGTGTCTAAAAGAGACATATTCAATAAGTTCTTGGCCATATTCTTGTAATAAATGTCTCTTATAAGCTCTTATAGTTAGCCTGTTTTCTTCTTGTTCCATGGGTAGAGGTTCTTCATTATGTGAATCAAGTTGAATGCGGTTGCCTCTTAAAACAATGCGTAGCGAGCCATTTGGTTCTTTTGGATAAATGAGTTTTTTTTCGTGCCTTTGAAAAGCTTCAGAAGCTATTTTTGTAAAAGGTTCATCAAATTCAGGAGCTATTAATTTATTAACGATAGGTTCTCTTATAGTAAAATGAAAATAGGTGCGTGCAATATCGAATTCATTTCGAATAAGTATTGTTTTGCCTTCAAGAGTTAAGAGGTTTTCTTTTATTAGTTCATTTAATTTTGTATAAAAAGAGTCATCGCATTTTGTGATATTCACCTTAAAAATGGATTTATCTTCAAGTGTACGAGTAAAGGGAATGGATTGCCAAAATCTATTGAAAAAGGTGGAATTGTCTACTTGAGTTTCAATTCTCCACTTGCCAGCAAGAGCTGTTCTATTTAACAATTTAAATATAAGAGGATTATCTAGAATATTTTGGTTCTCTTTTGCAAGATTTTTAATGATATTTGCTGCAATATAAGCGATTCTAAAGTTATCAGCGATGAGATGCAGGTTAACTTCATCAGTTAAAACTGAGCAAAGAAGAGATGTTTTTTCTCCAATACAACCTAAAGGGCATAACTCGTCTTTTTTAATAGCAAATAACCACTTATTTTCTTTAATTCGTATAAGATCGTTAGGTAATACTTGCACTCTGACCTCTTAATTAAAACTTTAAAAAGGTAACAAAATTCTTATAAAAAGTATAGAAACTATTTTATTTCTTTTCTGAAAAATGAAAGATGCCTTAGAAAGAAGGTTGTTTTTTTTGATCTTTTTAAAAATAATGAGACAAAAAATATAAAGAGGGATCATTCTTAGATGAAAGTATTAGCATTCTTTTTCTTTTTAATGAGTAATTTGGCTCTATGCTCAGATTTTTCAAGTGATATAAATAAGCTCTTACAAAAAAAAGAATATCAAGAAGCAATAAGCTTATATAAGCAAAAAATATTTTCGGATCCTATGAAAGAGTCGGATTATTTATTAGAAGTTGCTTTAATCTATCTTAAAGATCAAGAAGTTGAGTCTGCTTTTAAAAGCTTTCTAAATGCTTTGGCTGCCATTTCTTTTAAAAATTCTTATAAAGCTAAGAATTCTGAAATGCAGTATTATGAAAAAGCTTTAGATATTTATTTAGATCTTAATAAAACGCCTGCGGAGCTTTCTCGGGAAATTAGGGAAGAATTTGAACCTGTTTTGAATGACCATTCGGAATATCACTCTTTGGGTTTTTTAGTCGCTGCTAGTTATGCAAACCTTCACATGTACGATTATTTTATGCGTCTTTTTTATACTTCATACAAGAATTTCCCCGACCATTATTTATCTCATAGGACAAAAGGAGCTATTTATTTAAAGCTAATGAATCTCTGTAGCTCTAAAGTGGAAAAAGAACAGCAGGTGAATAAAGCTTATGAAGCTTTTCAAGTAGCTCTTGAAATGAATCCGAGAGATGTTTTGCTTTATCGATTGACTTATACATTATGCCCAAAGGAAGAAAAAGCAGAATTATTAAAGCAACATTTAAAAATGATCTGTAATGGAGATTATGCTATATCCAGAAAAGACATATTTCCCTTTGTTAAGGAGGGAGTTGAGACTGGAAATCTTGAGCTTGCACAAAGACTAGTCGAAAAAGCAAAGACATGGTATCCCTATAGTCGAGCAATTTTAACCTCTCAAGAGTACATTGCAAAAAAAATGAAAGAAACCAGTTACATAAAGGGGTAGTTACGTGGAAGACCGGGTTTTAGGTGATTATAGACTTTTAAAGCAAATTGGCCAAGGGTCTTTGGGGACTGTATTTTTAGCAGAACACCGTTTCATGAAAAAACAGTATGTCTTAAAGGTGCTTCCTCTTGGGCTAGCTTCCGATAAGGGATTCATAAAGCGTTTTGAGCTTGACGTTTCTATGTTAGCTTCCCTTGAGCACCCGAATATAGTGAAGATACATAATGTCTCCTTTGTTGAAGCTTCTTATTTTCTGGTGATGGACTGTGTTGTCGATTCTATTGGAGAAACCACAAATTTTAATCAATATCTGTTAGAGAGAGGAAATTCTCTTTCCGAAGAGGAGCTATTAGATTTTTTAAGGCAAATTGCCAGTGCATTGGATTATGCCCATAGTAAAAGCAGAGCAGGAGAGGTAATTGTCCACAGAGGATTAAAATTAAATAACATTTTGATAGGTAGAGATCAGAACGATAGAAAGAAAGTATTACTCTCTGATTTTGGTTTATCTCGGATTATTGGAACAGGAGCAGTTTTATCCAGAACCTTTAAAACAATGGCAGAGGCGCTTTCTTTAGATGTAATTCATACAAATGAAGCGCCATCGATAGAAGCATATCCTCAACCACAAGATCGGGATAAACTCTCTTTACTTCATCAATCTTTTCTTCAAAACTTTGCTTTTTTAGCTCCAGAACAGAAATTCATTCAAAATGCAGACAAAGTAGGGCCTTCATCAGATGTATATGCTTTTGGAATTCTAATTTACTATGCGATTACTAGAAAATTTCCTGAAGGCGTTTTTGAAATGCCTTCATTATCATCGCCAGGTTATCGTTTAAACTGGGATTCATTAGTGTGTCGCTGTCTTCAAGCGGATCCTTCAAAAAGACCAACTTCATTAGTTTCTTCTTTAGACAAATACCTTAATGAAAAAACCTCTTTATTAGCCCCTCAAAGGATTTTAGTTGAGAAACCGTTTCCTAAAGACCAAGAGCAAAGTAGGCCTTCTGTTTCATCTAATTTAGAAGAAAAAATTTCTACAATTAAAAAAGAGGTAAAAGCTGTTCACGAGACTAGTAATATTTCGAATACTGTCCCTTCTTCTGCTCAATCTCAATATTTACAGGTTGCAAAAGTAGCCCAATCTGTCTCGGAGCTTAAGCCTGTGATTAATGAAGGAGAAATAACACGACCAAAGTATGACCCTGACCCCGGGGCAATTTTTGCTAATGATGTTCAAGTCACACACTATCGACCTAAACCTCAAGAAGTTAAAAATGTAGAGCCTATTTTGAATGAGATGGCTGTTGTCCAAGGAGGGATGTTTGAAAGAGGAAGCTTCGATGGAAGTCGTGATGAGATGCCTAAGCATGGCATTAAAATTTATGGTTTTGCCATTGATGTCCATCCCGTTACAAATGAGCAGTTTGTACGTTTCTTAGACGCAATGGGAGGCGAAAAAGATGCTCAAAACAGTGATATTATTAGGCTTAGGGAATCTAGAATAAAAAGAAGAGGGGGTGAGCTTAATACTGAGTCCGGTTACGCTAAGCATCCTGTAGTAGGAGTTACTTGGTACGGTGCAGTAGCTTATGCGAAATGGATAGGAAAAAGATTGCCAACTGAAGCGGAATGGGAAATCGCTGCTAAAGGCAACTTAGATTCAACGACCTACCCAACAGGTAAAGAAATAGAAAAGCACCAGGCAAATTATTTTAGCTCAGATACAACGTCTGTGATGAGCTATCCTCCTAACGCTTACGGCCTTTACGATATGGCAGGGAATGTCTATGAATGGTGTCAAGATTGGTATGGGTACAATTATTATGAGGCTTCTGCCCAAGAACCTAACTATCCTCAGGGACCTCTTCAAGGTGTTTACCGTGTATTAAGAGGAGGTTGTTGGAAGAGCTTGAGGGAAGACTTAAGATGCACCCATAGACATCGTAACAATCCGGGAACTGAGAATAGAACCTATGGATTTAGGTGCGCAGCAGATACACATTAGACTTTATCCTTTTCATTATTAGAGCCTTTCCGTATATTAACTCATCATTCTTTTCATAGACTTAAATTAAAAAATGTGCTATAATGTTTTTAGGACTTCCCTTTTAGAATAAAATAATAGGAACTAATATGAGTAACGATTTTGTAGTCTACGATTTAAAAAAGCTATCCCGAGTAAGCTTCAATAGTTTAGATAAAGCAAACAGCCTGTATGTAGGCCTAGATGCCGATTCCGTACTAAAATTAGCTTATTCAAGCAAAGACGGGGGATCTCCATTCATAGACGATAGAAGGCCTTTATCTATTGAAGTTGAACACTTAGATTTCGATGAAATTCAAGAGCTTGCGAAGCTTGAGCTTGAAAAGCTTAAGTAATTTTGAGGCTCCTCCTTTTGTTGTTCATTAAATAGCGTTTTTTAACTCTCCTTTTGTTTATTATAATCTATTTTATTAAGTTATCTTAAAGTATTTGCTGATTTTATGTTAATTTAGAAGCAGCTATGAGGGGGCTTTAAGCGAATCATAAATAAATATTTTTTGGTCTTCTTGCGAAAATTCTATTTTGCTGGCATAATCTTATCAAATTAAATTTTATATGGATTTATCATGGAACTTTATCTTTGCTCTCCAAGAGGATTTTGTGCAGGAGTCGTAAGAGCTATTAAATGCGTTGAAAGATCTCTAGAACTTTGGGGTTCTCCTATTTATGTAAAACATGAGATTGTTCATAACAGACATGTTGTTAATCGCTTAAAAAAAATGGGAGCTGTTTTTATAGAAGAGATAGATCAAGTTCCTAGGGGAAGCATCTTAATTTTCTCTGCTCACGGGGTTTCTCCCCAAGTTAGAGAGCATGCGAAGAGTCGTAATTTAAGGACAATAGATGCTACATGTGGGCTAGTAACAAAAGTGCACTCAGCAGCTAAGAGATTTGCAAAGAAAGGGTATAAAGTAATTTTAATAGGACACAAAAATCATGTTGAAGTTATTGGAACATATGGAGAAGCCCCCGAATCTACTTACATTGTTGAGTCTACTAAAGATGTTCCTTTATTAGATTTTTCGCGAGATCAAAAACTCGTTTATCTAACTCAAACAACTTTGAGTTTAGATGATGTTGTAGAAATTATAGAAGCTCTTCAGAAGAGATTTCCACAGATTGAATCATTGCCAAGCTCTTCAATCTGTTATGCAACTACTAATCGTCAACAAGCTTTAGGAGAAATAGCTCAGAGAATGGATTTAATACTAGTTGTTGGGGATCCCTCTAGTTCTAATTCTAACAGGTTAAGAGAGGTTGCAATAAACAGAAATGTTAAAGCCTATCTAATTAATTCAGAACAAGAAATATCTCTTGAATGGCTAAAGGGTGTTCGTAAAATTGGACTAACGGCAGGAGCCTCAACACCTGAGAATTTAGTTCAAAAGATTATTGATAGGCTCCAGACTTTGGGTGTAAGTAAAATTATTGACTTCGAGTTTGTAGTAGAGGATGTGGAATTCCAACTTCCAAAAGAACTAACATTATTAGAAAGTTAACATGAATGATCAAAAGAAATACTCTATTGTTACTCTAGGCTGTCGAACAAACCAATATGAATCTCAGGCTTTCAAAGACCAACTTGAATCTGTAGGTTTTACAAAAGTTAAAAAAAACGAAATAGCAAGTGTCTGTATTATCAATACCTGTACAGTCACACAGTCTGCGGATAGTCGTAGTAGAATGCAGATTAGAAACCTTATAAAAAGACATCCTAATTCTAAGGTAGTTGTTACAGGATGTATGGTCGAGGGTAATGAGAAGGTCATAAAAGATATTAGCGAAAATATAGAGCTCATAACTAATCTTAATAAAGAAAATTTATTATCAATAGTTTATCCCGAAGAAAAATTTCCGGAATTTTCAATAAAAAGATATAATGATCACACTCGAGCATTTGTGAAAATCCAGGACGGATGTAACTCATTTTGCACCTATTGTATTATTCCTTATGTAAGAGGTAGATCTAGATCAAGAACAATAAATGATATCTTAGAAGAAGTTCAAAATCTTGTTGAGAATGGTTATAAAGAAATAGTATTAACAGGTATTAATATTGGTGATTTTGATGCGATAGATAAAAAAAGAGATGATAGCTTGACAGAGCTTGTAAAGCTATTGGATAAGGTTGATGGTCTTGAAAGAATAAGAATTTCTTCTATTGATCCCGATGAGATTACAGACGATCTTTTAGATGCAGTAGTGAATGGAAAAAAGACCTGTCACTCAATGCATATTGTATTGCAATCTGGATCAAATGTAATCTTAAAAAGAATGAACCGCAAATACACTAGGTTAGATTTTTTACAATCTATTGATAGGCTAAAAAATGCATCTAAAAGATTTACATTTACAACGGATGTCATTGTGGGTTTTCCTGGAGAAACAGAAAGGGATTTTGATGAAACCTTATCAATTATTAAGGAAGTAAAGTTTGCTAAGGTTCATATGTTTCCTTATAGCATTAGAAAAAGGACAAGAGCCGCGTTGTATAAAGACCATCTTGAAACTAGTGTAATTGAAACGAGAAAAAGAAAGCTTTTAGAAGAAAGTGAAAAAGAAGCTTTTTCTTTAAGATCTCAATACATAGGAAAGGATATGTGGATCTTAACCGAAGGGCATAGCAAGTCTACTTCGGGTCATACGGATAATTTTTTAAATGTGGAGCTAAAAGATGTTACATTACCTGCAAATACATTAGCCAAGGTTCGTCTTTTAGAAAACACGCCTCAAGGTCTATTAGGAAGCTATATTACACACAAATTATGAATAAATTTTATCAAAGACCTTTTTCTTTAAGGCAAAGCGTACAAGTTTTACTGCCAGGTCAAAACATTTTCCTGCATATTCTTCCAAATAGAGTTGTAATCTACTCATGGGAAAACAAAAAATACATAGAGCTTGGATTGCTATATCTATCATCAATGGATATCGTCGAAAAATTTTCTGTATTTCAAGATATCGGAAAAAAAGAGGTAGTAGTTCAAGGGATATCTCAAGGTGATTTTTTTCGATATTCTCTCTTTTGTAAGGATGGAATTCTTTTTATTAATATCAAAAAGGGGATGTTTTTAAAGGATAAAGTAATTTTAAAATTTAATGATAAAAAACAAAAGATTGGTTTTGAAATAAATTCTCCTGTGGAGCTAATCTCGCCTCTCTTTTACACCGAAAAAATGAATGCTTTAGAACAGCTGCATTTTGGAGTTTTTAAAAAACAAAACATCGAGAACATTTTTTTAAGAAATGATCTCAGAGAAATTTTTCCATTTTGGTTTTCTCTAGGTCAAATGTACCCAAAAAATGATAATGATCAAATTTTAATTCAGAACATAAAAAAGTCGATCGAAAATAGATCAAAGGAATCAATTCATCTCTTTAAAAGGCTATTTTATTTAACTTTTGAAGAACTTTTTTCGCCTTCAATGAGATATTCTGAAAAGCATGAGTTAAGCGTTGTAAATATTTTAAGTGCTGGTTTTACATTGATACGAATGTTTTTTATTCAACAAAATGATTTTGAAATTTCTATTTTGCCTTTTTTACCTCCTCAGTTTCATTGTGGACATTTAATAAATGCCCAGCTAGAAAATATTGGTAAAATAGATATTAGGTGGACTAAAAAGCAGGTTTTTATTTTAGAAATTAGGGCGGAAAATAATTGTAAAATATTGCTTAAACTTCCTTCTCAAGTAACTTCTTACCGCTTAAGATCCTCCAAAAAAGATAAAGGAAATTCATTTTCAAATTATTCTTTTTTGCAATTTGAAGAAGGAAAAACATATTATTTTGATAGGCTTATGAAATGACAGAGCTTAAAGAATTTTCACGAGATGATTATCAGATGCTCATGGATGAAATATGGAAACATAATAAAAACTATTATGTTAACCAGGAACCAATTATCTCCGATAATAAATATGACAAGCTGTATAAAAAACTCTTAGATATTGAAAATATACATCCAGAATGGGTAGAAACTTCGTCGCCATCTCAAAGGATAGGAGAAACTTTATCTAAGGGGTTCAAAACTGTAAAGCATCGAGTCCCTATGCTTTCTTTGGCAAACACCTACTCAACAGAAGAAATACAGGACTTTGTCAAAAGATGTCAAAAATCACTTAATAGAGATGACCTAAGCTTTTCAGTTGAGTTAAAAATGGATGGGATAGCTGTTTCCGTTATTTATGAAAAAGGTTTTTTTTCATTAGCTAAAACAAGAGGAAATGGAAAAGAGGGTGATGATGTTACTGCAAACATAAAAACTTTATCTTCATTGCCCTTAAAACTATCAATAGATAATCCTCCAGGTTTTTTAGAAGTTCGAGGAGAAGTTTTTTTATCTTTAAGTCAGTTTAATCTATTAAATACCCAAAGAGAAGAGGCCTCAGAGCCTTTATGGGCGAATCCTAGGAATGCAGCAGCTGGTTCTTTAAAGCTTTTAGATCCCAAAGAAGTAAGTCGAAGAAATTTAGCTATAGTGTTTTACGCAATATCGGAAGATTCATCTCAAAAAATTGCTAAACAAAGTAATGTGCCCTCATATTTAAAAAGCCTAGGTCTTCCTGTTTTAGAATATTTGGGCGTTTATAATAGTTTTGATCAAATATGGGGTTTCATTGAGAAGATTAGGTTAAAAAGAGCTAAGCTTCCATTTGAGATTGATGGAGTAGTTCTCAAGGTTAACACTTTTAAGGATCAAAAACACTTAGGAGCTACTATCAAAACACCAAGGTGGGCGGTGGCTTATAAGTTTGCACCAGAGCAAGGGGAGACAATTGTAAAAGATATAACCGTTCAAATTGGTAGAACGGGTGTGTGTACTCCTGTTGCAGAGTTAAACCCTATAGAAATAGCGGGAAGCGTTGTTTCTAGAGCAACTCTTCACAATCAAGATGAAGTTAAGAGAAAAGATATACGTATTGGGGATACTGTAGTTATTGAAAAAGGTGGGGATGTCATTCCAAAAGTTGTTGAAGTGAAGTTAGATAAAAGAAAAAAAGACTTTTTATCATGGAAGATGCCTAGGAAATGTCCAAGTTGTAATACCGAATTAATATGTAGTGATAGTGAAGTAGCGGTAAGGTGTCCAAATTCTACGGGTTGCCCTGAACAAAACTATCGAAATATTGTTTTTTTTGCTTGTAAAGAAGCTATGGACATTGAGTATTTAGGAGTAAAAATCATAAAACTACTCTTTGACAAGGGCTATATTCGAAAACCATCGGATATCTATAGGTTAGATAAAAAAACTTTGATCGAATTAGATGGCTTTCAGGAAAAGTCTGTTGAAAATTTACTAAGTAGCATAGATAAATCCAAAACGGTATCATTTGCACGTTTTATTTTGGCTCTTGGCATAAAGTATGTTGGAATATCAACAGCAGATGCTGTTGCAAACCATGTAAATAATCCCCAAGCATTATTCGAGATCAAAGAAAAAGAGCTGGAAAGCCTTGAAGGTATCGGTCTTACTGTGGCTAAGGCTGTAGTTGCACACTTTAATGATCAAGAAAACATTAAAGAGGTTGAGAGACTGCTGAATAGTGGCATTAAACTGGAGATGCCAAAAGTAATTAGGGATCATGCCTTTAAAGGAAAAATATTTATTATAACAGGTACGTTAAGTTCCTTTTCTCGAGATCAAGCTAAAGCATTGATAAAAGAGAGGGGAGGTAAAGTATCTGCGAGTGTTAGTAAAAAAACAGATTATATCCTAATCGGAGATAATCCTGGGTCAAAAGCTGAAAAGGCAAAAAAGTTAAAAATTACAACTCTTTCTGAGTCTGAATTTAATTCAAATTTATAGCCCTTTTTTTTATATAATTCATAAAAATCATAGGTTTAACGTTTTAAAATTATAGGACATTTATTTCTGAATTTTCTATAAGGAGCCATAGGTGGTCGGCTTTTAGAAAAATTAGGAGGCAGCTTGATGATCCATTCCTATCGAAGGAAGAAAAAGAAGGCTAAGCATTTATCATATAAGTTATTCAGAGGGTATATAAACCCTTATGAAAAAGATATAAAAAGAAACATAAAACACGCAATTCTTTGGGGCTTAGGGCATTATAAAGATGGCTGTCAGGATCAAATTGTGCCCGAGGAATTTCAGTATCCGAACCCAAAGTCGGATCTAGATCACTATAAACCAAAAGTAACGTGGATCAATCATTCTACTTTTTTAGTGACTATTAACGGAATTAACATTTTAACAGATCCAATTTGGAATAATAGATGCTCTCCTCTTCCTTTTTTAGGGCCAAAAAGGCTGCATCCCTTCCCTTTAGGATTAGATGAAGTTCCGGAAATTAATTATATTATGATTAGCCATAATCATTATGATCACCTTGATCGATCAACAGTTAAAAAACTGCACAATTACTTTCCTAATATTCTATGGTTTGTTCCTTTAGGGGTCGCAAAATGGTTTAAGCGCTTAAAAATTAATAACGTCGTTGAGTTGGATTGGTGGGAGAGTTTTTGCGTTAGTGAATCGTATAAATTTACATATGTTCCGGCTCAGCATTTTTCAGGAAGAAAAGTATTTGATCAGAATAAAACATTATGGGGTGGTTGGGTTTTAGAGTGTTTTAATGAGGGCTCTCTTAAAAAAAGTCTATATTTTGTTGGCGACACGGGATATAATCCTGTTCAGTTTAAAGAAATAGGAGAATATTTTAATCATTTTGACTTAAGTCTAATTCCTATAGGAACATATAGCCCTGATCAGTTCATGAAGCCTGTTCACATATGTCCCGAAGAGGCTGTCAGAATACACATAGACGTGAATTCTAAGCTAAGTATAGGCACGCATTGGAATACTTTCCGGCTGTCCTCGGAGCCTCAAAAGCAGCCTCCGTTTGACCTCTATAGAGCGATGGACAATCATGCGTTACAATATCATTCTTTTAGGGTTTTAGATCCAGGTCAGGCGATTAACTGGTAATATGTTATTACGTATCTCTAACATGGTTTTTGAACCTCTTGTTCTGTTTTGGGTAAATCTCTCTTTAACTGTGAAAAAAAGTTTAGAGTTTTTTAAATTAATCCCTCTTTATAAAAAAAATCCCAACCTTATAAAAGTGGATCTTCTATTTCTCCGTAGTTATCTCTTTAATTCTCCATATACAGTAAGTAAGCAGTATCTAAAAAAAAGAGGGGTGAAAGATATTCATCAGTATGGTGAAACTTGGGCAAGTTGTGCTAAAACTCTAGTTAAAGAATTGAATCTAAATTCGAAGGATCTCGTTTATGAACTAGGTTCTGGTTCAGGGAGATTTTCATTTTGGATGAGCTTTTTAGGAGAATGCAGGGTTGTCGGGATAGAAATGATAGATGAATTTGTACAGATTGGAAATGCAATTTCAGAAAGGCTGAATCTTGAAAATGTAAACTTTATATCTAAATTAATAGAAAAGTCGTCTTATAGAGATGCGACATGCATCTATTTTTACGGTACATCGTTCGCGGATGAGACAATAAAAAAATTAATAAAAAAATTTGAAAAACTTAAAAAGGGCACAAAGATACTTACAGTAAGCTTTTCTATTTTAGACTATTCGAATGATACGAGCTACGAAATCTCTAAAGTTTTTACCCTCCCATACCCATGGGGTAAAGCAAACTGTTATCTACATGAGAAGTCAAGTTAAAAGAGCTTGAGAAAATGTCTTAAAAGAGATTACTATATTTCCTTCAAAGATTTTTTAGGAATTGTATGAAAAGATTGATTTGTGTTTTTTTATTTTTATTAACAGCTGTTTTTTCGAGTTCAGTATATTCACATTGTCAACTACCTTGCGGAATTTATCATGACCAACTTGTTTTTGGACTCTTAGAAGAAGCTACGCAAACAATCGAAAAATCTGTAAACGAGATTCTGCACAATAGTAATCAGTCGCCTTTAGAACGTAATCAATTGGTGCGTTGGGTTATTAATAAAGAGAACTATGCTGATTTAATTGCTCTTAAGATGAATGAATACTTTTTGCAACAACGTATAAAAGATGATGATCCAAAATTAAGTGAAAAATTAATAAGTGTTCATAAGATTCTTGTACTGGCTATGAAAGTTAAACAAACTGTAGATATTCAAATTGTATCAGAATTAAAGAAAAGTATTCAGAGTTTTAAAGAGCTCTATTCTTCAGAAGTTGAAGAGCATAGCCATTAAGTCTATGCCCAGGTGGTGAAATTGGTAGACACGCTAGATTTAGGATCTAGTGCCTTACGGTGTGTAGGTTCGAGTCCTATCCTGGGCAAAACTTTATAAATTGATTTAAAGAAAAAGAGTTCATGGAGCCTAAGCTCCTCCATCAAGAGTCCGAGCCTATTCTTCTTATAGAGCTGTCAATACACGATGAATTTAAGATAATTAATCTTTAAAGTTTCTTTAAAAAAAGCTAAACTTATCGTTTTCTTTAAGATGTTAAAAATAAGGGTAAAATAGATGGCCATTAAAAATTTGGGGCTTTCATGGATATCAGTATCAGATATTAAAAAAGCAAAAGAGTTTTTTATTAAAAAACTTGGATTGGAGTTATGTAAAGAAGATAGCATATGTGGTTGGCTGGAGTTGCAAATTACTAAAAATGGACCAAGGATTGGGGTTGCGCATGTTAAAGACTCTAGTGATGACTGCTGCCCATTAGATCCTGGTCAAAATGCAATAATGACTTTTCAAGTTGATGATCTTGAAGATGCTAAAAAAATATATTCTGAAAAAGGCGTTAAATTCTTGGGTAATGTTCAAACAATCCCGGGAGAAGTTAAGCTAGTTCTATTTCAAGATGACGATAAAAATCTATTTCAGCTTGTTGAAAAACTGACCTAATTTAAGTGGGGCCATTGCCATATTTAACAAATATTTCCGATTGCTACGGTCTTAGATTCCAAAAAGTCATCTAAAGAGGTAAATAGCCCACCTTCTCTACCAATTCCAGAATGTTTCATTCCTCCAAAGGGGGTCATCTCAGAAAAGAAAGATGTTGTGTTCGCTCCAATAGACCCAGCCTCTATTGCTTCCATCATTCTATAAACTCTAGAAATATTCTCTGAGTAAAAATAAGCCGCTAGGCCATACTTTGTTGCATTAGCAAGCTCTATAACTTCTTCTTCTGTTTTAAAAAGATAAAGAGGGCAAACGGGCCCAAAAATCTCTTCTTTAAATATTTTCATATTAGTATTGAGATTGGATAAAACAGTAGGTTCATAAAATCTTGGGTTTTCTCCTTTTTTCCCGCCTAATTCTACTGTAGCTCCCTTTTCTACCGCGTCTTCCACTAAGAAAGAGATTTTATTTATGCTTTTTTCATTGATTACAGGACCCATTGTTGTTTTAGAGTTTTGCCCAGAACCTAAAATAATTGTGTCTTGGATTTTTTTTATGAGTTTTTTTAAAAAAGTATCATAGATATTTTCATGTATAAAAACACGATTTGCATTTACGCAGATTTGCCCACTGTTGGTAAATTTTAAACTTACTAAGTCATTGATTGCATAATTTAAGTTACCATCTTCAAAAATTATAAACGGACTATTTCCCCCTAACTCAAAGCAAGCTTTTTTTACAGTTGAACTGCACATTTGCATTAGTTTTTTACCTGTTTTAGTGGAGCCTGTGAAAGTTAGCATTTGTACTTTATCGGACTCTGAAAATATCCTACCAATAGGGTCTGGATTTTTTGTGCAGATTATATTAATTACACCGCTTGGAAGTCCTGCATCATGTGCTAATTTTATTAATGCTAGAGATGATAGGGGAGTGTCTTCTGCTGGTTTAAATACGACAGTACAGCCGGCAGCTATTGCAGGAGCGCATTTTTGTAATAAAATACAAATAGGATAATTCCATGGTGCAATAATAGCTACAACTCCGATAGGGTGTTTAATCGTTAGTCTTCTAGTGTGCGGATCTGAAGGCTGAATAGTATGTCCATGGATTCTTTTTGCCTCTTCAGCATACCATTGTACAAAGTCAAGTCCGTCTTTAACCTCTTCTTTTGCTTGAGCTAATGGTTTGCCTTGTTCAAGAGAAAGGAGGTAGGCTAAGTCATCAAGGTTAGCCTTTATTTGAGCATGCCAATTAAGTAAAAATTTAGAGCGCTCTTTTGGATAAGTTGTCCTCCATAAAGCAAAAGCTTTTGATGCAGCATCAATAGCATCAATAGCATCTTCAACCCCCATATCTGGAATAGAAAGTATTGGTTCTCCATTAAATGGGTTATACACAGAAAAAATATTCCCCGATTTAGCAGAAACGTGTCTTCCGTTAATGAATGCTTTTTTACAAAGTAGGCTTTTATTTTTTAGAGCGTGCATTTTTCATCCTATATTTTATAAAAAGAGATAGTACTTTCAAGATAAAAGAAAATCAAGCAAGAGCCTTTTTTTGTCTTTTAGTAAAGAGCAAAAGATTAAAGATTATTAATACAATGAAACCACAAATAGAATTCACCCCTATCCATATTGGAGCTGCATCCATGAAAAATAGCGAAGGAAACTTTGATAACGCATTTAGAGTACTATAAAAAATTGCAGGATAGAGGATAGATCCTGACCTTATACGAAGGTAAGACATTATTGGTGTTATTAAAAGACAAAAGATAATTTGAAAGATAATTCTAATATAAAGAGGAGGTAACAATGGGACATGAAAAAACCAAACGATTGGAGCTTGTGATAATCCCCAAAGAATTCCAATAATTATTGAAGACTTCCAAAAGCCAAAATGGCTTAGTTTTTCATGGAGATAACCTCTCCAAAGGATCTCAGAGCCATAGTAAAAGACCAAATCAACAGTTACACCACATAATAATCCATAAAGGATAACTGCTGCCAAAAAACTTGTAAAAATCGATAGAGGATTCACAAAAAAAGAATAAAAGTAATCCGGAATATATTTAAAACAGGTTTCTATTTCAAAAGACCCAAAAGGAGCGCTAACTAAAAGAGTTGAAAAGATGATAGCTATAGGCAGAATAAAAGCTAACAGCCATCCATGTGAATTTCTAGAGAAAAATGGGATTGATATTTTTTCTTTTTTTACAAAATAAAGAACTGTAATACTAGGAAGCCACATATAGAGAAGGGCAAAGAGGAGTAACCCTTGGCTGCTAAGATTGTTATTATCTAATAGTAACTTTGCTCCATAAGCAACTATAAACATTAGAGAAAATACAATAACAAGAGGATAAATCATCGGAGTTATTTTTATTTTTTCCTTAGAATTTTCCATTGTTTTCTTAGTAGGCAAGTTAACTTATATCAATCATAAGAGAAGTTTAGATTTAAATAAAATTAATTATTTTATAATTTATTAATTTTCCAGCATTAAAGTTGTTTTTTTTAAACATACTAAATTATTGGAATCCTGCGTGTTAGAATTAAACACCTTTGTTATTCGAGCGCATGGAGGTAGGGTTGAAATTTATCTTTTCTAAGAGTACAAAAAAACCTTTCTTCGAACATGTACAAGGGTATGTTCGAAAGAGAAAGGTTTTTAACTTAGAAAAACAAAGTTTAGCTTAAAGTACTAAGCCCTGTTCCTCTATAGGTTCACAAACTGCGTTAATTGCATTATGTGAGTAACTCATGAGATTAGGTAGTGTATCTCTAACGATCGAAATGGCTGTGTTTGCTACTTCTGAAACAGTATCGGTTGTTTTTGTAACAAAAGTTTTAAAGCAATCAACAGTTATATAGCGATCTCTTAAATCATATTTTGTAGAGGAATTATAGGCCATACTTGTTCCAATATGAAAGGGACAAACGGTACCAAGTAATAGCGCTAATGAAGCTTTTGCTTCTAGTTTAGCAAGAGAAAAGTTTTTCTCACTCTCTTCTTGATTAGCAAGAATTGAAGAAGTAAGGCCAGTTATTGTGTTTTTTGCAGCAGATACCGCTCCTTCTACAGAAGCCATTCCACAGATTAAAGAAGCTCTTCCCCAGTAGCAGGCAGCAGCTGCAGCTATTGGATAAGTAATCATTTTAGTTGCTAGAGACATTCCTTTTACCTCATGTTAATTTATAATCAGTTTAGATATTTTATCATGAAGGTAAAAAAATGTAAATCGTTTGAAAACAGAGAATTAAAAATTTAATTACTTTTCAAGATAAGCTTAACCGGACAATGATCCGATCCTAAAACTTCATTTTGAATTTCGCAATTTTCAATTTTGTCTAGAAAGTTTTGAGTTGCGCAGTGATAATCAATTCTCCAACCAAGATTTCTTGGTCGAGCTTTTTGCCTATAGGACCACCATGTATAATTTTGAGGCTCTTTATTGAAAGACCTGAAAATGTCGACAAATCCTTCAGAAAGAAAATGGGTCATCCACTTTCTTTCCTGAGGAAGATAACCTGGATTTTGCTCATTTTCATCGGGGTTTTTTAAATCAATTGGTTTATGTGCAATATTATAATCGCCGCAAAGCACTACCTCTGAGCCCTGTTTTTCAATTTCATGACACTTATTTAAAATTGCTTCACAAAAGGAAAGTTTATAGGGGAGCCTTCTCCCATTTTCTTGGCTATTTGGAAAGTAAGCATTGACAATAGCAAAATTTTCAAAATATAAAACTTGGACCCTTCCTTCTTGGTCAAACGATTCATTTCCTAGGTTCTCTACTTCTAGGGGAGAGAATTTAGTGTAGACACAAACACCGGAGTAGCCTTTTTTATTAGAGTTAGCCCAAAAGCTTTGATAGGGGCCAAATGATTGGAACTCTTCGGGAATTTGATCTCTATGTGCTTTAGTTTCTTGGATGCAAATAATATCGGGGTCTTCTTGAATTAACCAATCCGAGAATCCCTTTTTTAGAATTGCTCGTATACCGTTCACATTCCAAGTTATAAGATTTTTCATTTATCGAATTTGAACCATACCATGAAATCCTGGACCACCTGCTAAGACTTCAACTTGTTCTTCTTTATTCTTAAAAAAATGATCACAAGCAATCTTTATACCAGGTAAACTATTCTGTTTTGGA
Source organism: Wirenia argentea (assembly GCA_025802215.1). NCBI lineage: Eukaryota > Metazoa > Mollusca > Solenogastres > Pholidoskepia > Gymnomeniidae > Wirenia > Wirenia argentea. The sequence goes on from WNLI01022238.1 coordinate 42,953, forward strand.
TGAATCTTTGGATCGCAATAATCATCGATGACCATTATTCCTTTCGAGGACATTTTTGGATAGGTTTTTTCTAAAGCTTGAAGAGTTCCCCTATAAAAATCACAGTCTATATGTACAAAACAAATTTTATCAGGGAGATGTTTTTCTAAAGTTTCTGAAAACCATCCAGGGTAAATATGAGGTAATTCTAGATTAAAGAGCTTAAAGTTTTTTTCAACTTCTTCGATAGAAGACTTAAACCAATTAGGCTTTATTCTTTTATTGTCATGGTAGTCGCACGGTCTAACATTTTCCATTGATTGTAATGTATCTTCAGAAGATTTTTCTCCAAGCCCTTGAAAAGAATCAAAGAGGTGAATGTTTTTTTTTGAGTCTTTTATGTCTAGGGTTTTTTTTAGTAAAACAGCTGTTAATCCTCTGTAGCATCCTAGCTCCACAACATCACCAGTTGTATTGCTCGATAAGGTCTGAGATAAAAGATAGAAAAGATTTAAAGCTTGTTCTAAGGTAATCATAGATTTATTCTTTTCTGTGATTTTTGAGAGAAAAAAATTGCTGATCATATTGATAGATTGCTATTTCTTTGGGGTATTGATAGAATACTACGCTTGTTAAAAAATTAAAAGGCACTTGTTGTGAAAGACAATTATCTTCTTAAAAAAGAGATAGGACTATTTACTCTTATTGCTGTAGGAGTTGGAAGTATGGTTGGATCTGGTATTTTTGCACTTCCAGCAGCCATGAGTGCCGTTAGCGGACCTGGTTTAATACTAGCTATTTTATTGACAGGTATTGTTGCAACGATAATAGCTATTCCCTATGCAGAATTAGGGGCAGCTTTTCCTATGACAGGTGGCCCATATTCATTTCCTCGTCTAGCAATGGGTGATTTTTGCGGTTTTTTAATTGGGTGGGGATACTATCTCTATATGTTTATAGGGACTGCTGCGATTATTGATATTTTTGTGGTTTATCTTGCTTTTTATTTTCCTTCCTTAGCTGTAGGCCAAGCTCTTACACCTTTAGGGACTAGTATTTCAATTATAGCTCTTTGGCTTTTTTCCTTTATCAACATGTTTGGAGTGAAATGGGGAGGGATGTATAGCCTTGTTACAACAATTTTAAAAGTAATATTATTATTAGCTTTCGGCTTTATTGGGATTTTTTTGATTAATACAGGAAATTTTATTCCTTTTTTACCCTATGGATTAACAGGCGTTACTTTGGCTATGACTCTTTTTTTCTGGTCGTTTACGGGCTTTGAAACTTTAGTAGTGCCTTCTGAAGAGATTAAAAATCCAGCAAAAAATATTCCTATTGCAATGGTTTTAACAATGATTATTACGACTGCTATTTACTTATTTGTGGCAATAGCTTTTGTAGGATTAATAGATTGGGGTAATTTAGGGCTTGCTTCTCATGATTGGAAAGCTATCGGTCAGTTTGGATCTCCTTTATCAGAGATTTCTCTAGGGAACTCTCTTCCCTGGCTCGCTATATTAGCTATGATTGGAGCAATGATTGCAACCGGAGGTTCGGGAGGGAACTGGGTATTAATACAAAGCCGACTTCCCTTTGCAATGGCGCAAGATAATCTCTTTCCTTCTTATTTAGGAAAAGTAAGTAGGCATTATGGAACTCCTATTCGCTCTATAATATTTTCCTCAGTGCTAACAACAATAATAATGATCGCTATCCCTGATTTTCCATCTATTTCATTAGTAGCTTCTCTTACTGCAATTGTTCCCTATTCAGCAGCTATGATTTCACTTCCAATTTTGAGAAAAACCCATTCTCATGTGCCGCGTCCATTTAAAATGGCTTATGCTCGATTTTTTACTTTAATTGGTTTTATCATAGCTACATGGTTAGTTTATTGGGCTGCTTGGCCATGGACTCTAGTAGGATCTCTTCTTATCATATTAGGATATCCTCTCTATTTCTTTGTAAAGAAAAAATATGATATAGCTAAAACCCTATGGCTCTTGACCTATCTTGTAGGGATTGTCTTTATTTCTTTTATTGGGGATGACAAGTTTGAATTTAATAATTTTCTTAGTATTCGCCCCCTCGGCTGGTTAATGATGCCTTATGATATGATTGTACTAACAGTTTTTAGTGTTATTATATATTATTGGGCATATTTTCAAGGAATTAATTCTAAATTAAACAATTCTGAATAAAAATCTATAGTTTTATTTATTGTTTTTGAGTGTTATAATATATAAAAGATCTATTTTATAAGAGGAGTAGATGAGTACAGAGTTGGCACTTCGTATTTCTCCAGGGAGTTTTCTAGAGAGCTATACTGCTGATAGTATGGAACATAAGGTTTCAAAAGAGAATTCAAATAAAAACTTTACAGAAAGGGCTATTCATACTGTAAAAGGGCATGAAGTTGAGTGGCAGGATGCCAGTTATCAACAATATCTTAAGTGTGTAAATAAATATTTTGAATCTAGGGTTGCGGTTGATAACAAATCAACTAAAAGTCTGTTATTAGAATTTGAAGCCTCCGAAAGAGCAAGTACAAATAAAGAAAGGAAAAAACTTTATAAGCATATAGCTAAAACTTTAGATGTTATGTATCACTGGCATCGATTATTAAAGCCAGGTTGTTTGTCTAAAAAAAGCTCCCATGAAAATTATTTAAGCTTCAAAAAGCATCTACGCGAAGCAATTAAAATACTTAAAGAGTGTTTAGAAAAAGATCCCGACAATCAATCTCTTAAGTACGCTTCTTCCGTTTTAGGGGCTATATCTTTCGCCATCTATGAAAGTGTAAATGTTTATGGTTTTTCTGATGAGTTAATGAACTTATTATTTCGAGGAGATAGTAGACTAGAAAAAGTGGAAGAGGCATCTAAAGTTCTAAGAAAAGATCTTTCGCGATTGTCTTCAGATAATCCTTACACGACAATGGGATGTTGGCCAACAGTTAAGAGCATTTTTCAAAGAATTCAAGGGAATATTGGCTTGGTATTTGATCCTTCGTGGAATAATTTCCCATTTTATCTTTGTTCTCTTCAGATATTACAATTAGATACATTTAAAGCAAAAGAAGTAAGACTCATTAGAATGGGGTGTCCTTTGAAGCAGTATTTCCATGGTTCTACAGGTTGTATAATGGTAAATCCGGAATTCGAAATGTATCTAGATTTTCTACAAAAAGAGGGAAAAAAACATCTTTATATTAATAAGCAGGGAAAAAAGTTAGGCTGTTTCGAGGTGGAAAGTCTTAGATTTAAAAAACTAAAGGAACTTTCAGAAGAGAAGGACAACTTTGTTGTAGTTTCTTTGCCAGATCATGGAAAGACATATAAGCAAGAAAATATTGGGGATATAAATTCAAAATACTTTAAAATTGACCTCTATCAGGCAATGATAAAAAATGAAGAGGGTTTTTATTTCCCTAAAGAGTTTTTACAAGATCCCTATTTTCTCATAAGACTATCTGAAATTATAAATCAGATCCACAGAACATACTTTGTTGAAAGAGTAGAAGGTGAAAAAGTTACAAAGAGAACTCTAAATAAAGAAGAAAGAGAAGAGTTTCTTGAGCTTCTATATACTGAGCTAGAGCTCTTTCTTACTCAATATACTCATGCGGACTATCTAAATATCACGTGTAAAGATGGTAAAGACCGTGCGGGAAAAGAGCTTTTAAAACTATTTAACTATGTCCATGCATTAAATCATCCAGGAAAGCCAAGTAAGGATTATATAAAAAACATGAGATATATGACTCACTTAGCAACTCTAATAGTCTCGAAAAATGGAATGAAGGGAACTGATAGAGTTCGACGGTTAGCAAATACTCTGGATCTATTTGATAAAAGGATGAGAAGAAGAGTAAGAAGGGCCCATAAAAAGAACCCTGTAGTGGTAGGGGATATGAAATTTCCCAAACCTCTCTTAGATCAGGGAGCATATTATTCTCCACTGACTTATATCTAAAGCTGGAATATTATAGTTTTAGAGCGTATAATGAAATTTCTAAACAACCCATTTGATATCGGCTATTTTTGATGCCTACTAATAACAGTCACTTATCTGAGTGGAGACAAAAACGTTATGCTCTTGTCTTGCAAGAAATTTATCAAAATTTACCAAAAGAAGTTCATAATTTAGAAAGGGAGGTTTCTTTAGGGAAAAAAGCTCTAGATAGAACTATAACTAAATTGTTTTCAAGATTGAAGATAGCACAAGAAGATTCGAAAGCTATTGACTATATCAATCTTCATGAGAAAATATTAAAACACTTACGACTTGCATTAAAAAAAATCGAAACAATAAATAGCTTAGATGAAAAGCAACGTACTATTCTCAATGAGGTTTGCTTCTCTAGATTTACTCAAACTCAAATTTTTGCATTTTCTTATAAATTAATTGAGCAAGTAATATTCCAATCACTCAAAGAAAAATATCCCAATGATAATCAGAATCAACTTCAAACTAAAAGAGAAAGCTTATCAATTGAAGAAGAATTTAAGCTCATTGATAAAGCAAACCCTAAACTTTTTAAGCCCTCTTTGTATAAGCTGTTTATGAGAAAATTTTGGGGCAGATTAAATACCAACTTTGATCCTCATCTATATAACCATCCATTTGTTCTTTATGACGTTGAACTTATGCAAAAAAATGGCCAACCAAAAACAGTAAGGGTTTTAAGGATGGGAACACCGACAAAAGAGGTTTTAGTAGGCTTAAAAGCAGAAGTTATCATTGAGTTTAAGGGATATCTTAATAGTTTAAAAAGAAAAGGTCTCATTCACTTATACATTAATAAACAACAGTTGACAGGCTTTGAGAAAAATAGATCGAATGCATTAATGAATCTTCAAGAAGAATATGACAACTTTATATTTGTGACAATTCCTTCAGATGGTAGATTTTATGAACTTGAAAGCCCTCATATGAAGGACTTAACTTTTACTAGTTTTAAAAAAGACTTCATTGATCGCATGAATCATAACAATACTTTTGAAGGTTTTTATTTTCCTTGTGATTGGGTAAATAATAATGAATTTATAAAAAGTATAGAAAAGA
>WNLI01022239.1:0-18353 GCA_025802215.1 Wirenia argentea
CATATGCTGAATGCAGAACATTAAGTTTGAATCGCGAGGATTGGAGATCCAGAGCAGCCAACCTTCTACGAGAAGACGGCACCATTGATTGATTGAGTTAAAGGGAAATAATCTATGCGATGAGCGAGATGATAATTTATAGGCGAACTGTCAACTTTCACCTGACAGGTGTGTGGCGCCTCGTGTCTGACACGCCCCATATTCCGTTTTAATTATTCGCATGCAAAAGGATAAATTAATGTAATCATCTGTAGAAAATACAACCGAAAAGACGGAAAGAATGCATATTCAATTTGTCGGAGTTATTTCACCGAACAAAACGGTGCAATACGTGGTTCACGACTTTGGGAACATGGAACGTTGACTTTTTCATTATAGCTACTGTGTACTGTTTCACATGTTGATACTGGTTGTATACTGTAGTGTATACTGGAGTGTATAGTATTCATTGGTCACTGGGCATACCAGCTTGTAGATTTACATAACGGCATTGCCGCATTAATTAGCCTAGATTTCGTCTAGTTCTATGAGAGTTTGTCAAACACTTCTATTACCTTATCACAGAAATGGATTCCATGCAACAGGAACATAGACTCGAATGATTCGACAGTAGAGTGATGTACTACAATAATACATTAACACCAATATAATAATACAGTGGGTCTACTAATATTAATGTAAGTCTACTCTATTGGGCCTTATCTACGACAGATATCTGATAACGTATAATCCTAACATATCAGAACAATCTCGTGTTGCGGATATCTTTATTCAGATTACGAGTTCATTATCGTAGCGCACTAGCGCTCAATTATTATTGTGCTGAAAAATAATGTTATTAATTATTAATTATTAATTTAGTTTAGGCATACGCTAGTAGGCTTGGCTACCAAATAAAACACCCTGATTGATGTCGCATTTCGTATGAATTACGATTAAATGTCCGAGAGCGTGGTGCATTACGCATTCCGTTAGGCAATACTCTCAATTCAAAATAGCCACTTGAAGTGTGAAAGGCGATATTCTGCCAGCTGATTCCTGTCCGGCTTGCTAACGTATAACATGCATATGTCCAGAATAATTATTGAGAATATTTCATCACCAATGGACTATAGGCTTATAGCCTACTTTCATGTCAACACTCTTTATAAATAATTATTAGTTCGTTGTATCTTGGTAATGAATGTACAGTAAACGGGACCAGCTTAATAATTTGGTCGTAACTTCGCAAGAGTTAAATTGTGGAAAGATAGCAAAGTCATACGATTGCTGGAATTTAGTAGGCCTATGCACAGCACATGGGACTGTAACCTTCACAGAATCCTGAATGTACAAAGTGTACAATATTAATACGAGGATATAAAAGATATGTACAGTATAGTGAATTAGAATATACTGTGTTTGGTTGTATCTCGCTCACTAGTTAAAACAGTCCAAATTTTAGCAGGCCTATCGGTGTAGTATGTGTATACGACATAGTAGTGTGTACCGGCAGTACCGTATGTATACAGAATGATCTTTACTATGGTTATGTCTCTTCGGTTTTATCTCCCATGCATAATGAACATTCGTGCGAACCCATAAAAGTGTTTCTAGCACGTTTGCAATTTCCATTTCATCGCCGTAAATGTTACGTTTACTTTACGATTTTACCATGGGCGTTTGGCCTCCTTTTTTATGGACGAGTTTTACAGACGAGATTTAATTGCCGTATTTTACCGGTGCACTATATTTGCTTTATGGCCCATTTGAATGTCAGGTTGCTATTATGATAGCGGTGGGGCTCCCAGAACAATATTATAAACATCCGTTCTGTATGCTATTATTCGCGAACTTTCCGCCAATATTCGTACGTTCGTAACTCAAATGAAAATAAACTTATCGGAAATTATTCCAACATTTCGGTACTATGATAACATTCGTATTTGACACGATTGTCATTTCATGTCATCGCCGCTCCTGGCATAATCTCTAGTCTACTGTAGCTGATCAATGATACATAATTCAAATGTGACATCGGATTCTGATAACAGATGTAATAAACAGAAACAGCCAGAACTAGCCTCATCGTGGTGTCCATGTATTCATTTGTTGTCGGCCAACTAAATAACACGGCCTAGAACGCGCGATCGTTTTAAGAGTATATGAATCAGCATGACAGTTTATGAATGAATTTGTAGCGGGGACGCCGATGTCGGTTCCAAGATTTTAAACAGCAGCGTATGGAAGCTCCTCGCGCAATAGTATAGTATTGAGCTGATGTGAACAGCTTCGAGTGAAAGACTGGACGATGGTCTAGAAATCAGACTAGGCCTAGGAAGAACCACTGCATCGGAATAGTATTTTCCATTACCGAGAAGGTCCAACATTTTAACCAAAATCGGGAAGAAGTAAGCAAGGCATCATGCCATGTTACGAATGCTATATGTGGTACATACTACATACTGCATACTACATAGCCTACTCGTACATACTAGTAAGTTATATGTGGCGTTGTAGGCTATAAAGTCAATTATAATACAAACCGGCAAACGTAGTAGCGGGAAGCAGACGGGCAGCATACGGATCAGGATGGGCGATATCTAGACCACGCAAAACAAGTGCCGCATTCACGGCACCTAGAGGGTGGGACGCCATGAATGCAGCACGATCCAGGGGTAGATCCAGGCGGCTATCCATCTTCTGACGTGGCTAACTTCGTCATGAGTACTATATCCGTTTATGTACTTTCCGTTGACAACAGACTGAGTCCCTTATCACTTTAGCTACCACGTAGCTAGTCAGTTCAGAAGACAACTTATATTACGTCACTTGGAGTCTCGGGTTCGCTCTGACTATCATCGCGATTCGCGGAGTTAATTAATTCGCGTTATTGTTGTGTGATAATACGTTGATAATTTTACTTGATATGGTTACTTTGGTTCTCGTCTGTAACCGTAGGTTAACTATTAACACCGCATTGTTACTGAAATACAGTAGTATGTAACTGTATGTTCAATATAAAACGTTCTGAAAGTGTGAATGAAGACCCGTAGGCCTAGATTTGACCCATTTATCCATTGTTGTTCTGTACTGTCCGAGAAATAGGATTTACTTTCCAAAGTTTTGACGTTGGCGGCGCGCGCAGCTCAAGTCGCAGAATCTTCGGTAATTTCTTTCTTCGATGCGATGGCTCTGAAAAATTTTCATTTACATATTAATTACTATAAAAAAGTGTTAAGTATATTACTTAATTTTACATGGATTATAATGAACACACAATCAATATATTATTATTTTTACCGGAAGTTTTCAGGTTCGTCTATTTCGGATGCATAGTGAATACAATCGCTACCCTCTTTCCATGGCGTGCATGAATACACGTTGCAATTTATCTTCAAATGGCTTAAATCCCCATGCACGGTGATGCTCCCTCTATGGCCATGTACCAGTTAATACGAACGGTATTATTACGCAGACTGTCTGACCAGTTTCCATGTAAAGACAAGACGATCGACCGCAGAGTCGCAGACAGCACGTATACATGTATGCGTGTGGCCCATGATATGGCGTGCTGATGCTGATGCTATCCGACCATGGTAAACATACTAACTTCGATTTTCACCCTTGCTGACATTACCTTGGCAAGTCTCCCCAGACCGTAATACAATACATGCTAGACGGTAGTCTAAACAGTAAACACAAATTATTCGGTATCCCAAAAAGACACAATGTCATAAAGAGAGTATAATGTACACTATACAGCATCTACCAGGGACGGGTACAGTGTGGTACACACACAGGTTTGTAGATGGAATTAATTTGGTTAAAATCCTTTTGTTGACAAGGGACATAATCGCAGAAAATTATCTGCGTTGTCTAGTTGAATTTGAATACTGATATATCATTGATTGTATGCACATTCTAACAATAATTTTAAAGACAACATCGGAATTAGAACACACACTACTGTAATTTAATTAAGTATCGCAATTAGCCGAGACGGATGAACACAATGACTGTTGTCAATTTGTCATCTTCCATAAAATAGTTGTAGGCATATGTCTAGGCTAAATATTATGGATGGTGGCAATTCTTCTGTCTCTCTTTTGAAGGATAATAATGTACATATTTGATAGAAGTTGCCGATAAAGTATAATATCAACAGACATTTGTCCGACAACGGATGGACGTGACTATAATTATAATATGCAATGTCCGGTATTAAATCGGATGTATCTGTATAGTGTATACTACTAAATATAATATAGGCATGTTATACACAATTGGGCGACTACAATGAGTAACTGTGATATAGGGTGATACTGTCGGAAGAATATAACGGAATATTGCCTATAGTAGTTTTACTAACAATAATCGAGAATTAGCTGGTCTCTCAGTAAATACAGTTTTACTACGTTAGTTCATCTACATCCGCAATAGCAAATTTGGATACGTTCTGTTTTATAATACACTCTACATAGGTGCAGCATAATACACAATCATGATACATACTATACACAGCAAAATAATGAATGTTCGTGTGAGCGTTGACGGGCGGGTTGTATTGCCATTACAAATTTACGGCGGGCATAACGACGATTTATGACAGGCGCGGATGGTGTTTTTGCGGTTTATACAAAGTAGGTTCGTGTAGGTAACGTCCATACTGTGAATACACGTAGGCTACTCACAGAGACGACTCGTCAATAAATCGCCTATAATATCCACATGTCAATGGCACGACGGGCGACGTACTGTAATTTACTGTCGTGTTTGTATTGGGTTTATTCGTAGGTCGAATCCATAAAATATTGAGTCGATCCTTCCATGTCACTGTCACTCGAAGAATAAAAGGTGTCCCAAACGCTTCTTCATGTCAGAACAGTGGTTGAGATCGTTGCTCCAGAAAAAGCGAGTCGTAAACCATCAATATGTGTATTCTGTATACGTAGTAACCGGCTGCATGCGACCAACAGAGACTACGTTCTTAGTTCTTACCCATCCTGGCCGGAATTATGCCACCCGACATCCACCGCGAGTGATGAGCCTCATAGATGCAGCCATGAAGAACCAAGATCACCTTCTCCACCACCGCATCTCATCAGCTGCCAACACCACCAAAGTCCCACGACTCAAGTCACACAGTCCTTTCTCCAAACACGCAGCACGTCTACTCTCCGACGAGTTTGATCCCACCAAGATGTGGAACGACCGCATAGACGAAGGCACTCCATTAGCACGTTCCGCCTGCCCAGACCCCAGTTCATCACTCCCACTCGGTGGTGATTTACCGCGAAAGCAGCGGGTGCGGGTGGACCGTCTATACGATGTGGCACCGCTCGTGTGGGAGAAACTCTTCAACGCTGGGGCATGCAAGAGACATCCAAATGTATATGCGGACACCCCACTCAGACAGTCCAACATGTCGTGACAGACTGTGCAATGCTCAAGTCATGCATGGGGATCTCGCTGCCCTCTGTTGTCCGGACGACGCTACCCGAGCTTGGCTATCTCAACTGCCCATTGATTATGACCTCTCTCTGTTGACTGACATACGATATATACGTAGTTATTATAACTGCGTGTCCTTAGGTCCTAATAACCTTAGGTCCAAACAGTTGTAGTGAAGAATTGCAGATATTTACTCTTTGACTGCCAGGATAATTAATTGCGTTTTCTCATGACGTAAATATACGTCTTTGGCAATCAAGGAGTTAAAGGAAGCACGCAGTCGCTCACTAATCGCACGTCCAGCTCACTAATCGCACGTCCACCTACTAACAGTTCTGGCCTACGCCATTGAATAATTTTAGTGCATAACATTATCAATCATGCACAATTAGGTGACACTGCCTAAAAATTATATAAACCAGACAACGTTCGATAAACATCGGTCATCTTCGTCACAACTGACGTGATATTCTCCGTCGAAGGACTCACTCGTATAAATGAACACGGACGAGGAGGGTTTTCAACTTACCGTCAATACGATACTGAAGATCTTTACGAATAATAATTATTATAATCTTAAAAAAATTAATATTAGGCTATATTAAAATTTTATGCAGATAGCTACCAGAATTGCAAACATTTATGTTATCATGCAGCATCATGGGAATTTACTTCGTTGAGGATGCATCATGTACCTAATTACCAATTTACCTAGGCTATGCCTATTTCCATATCCATTTTTTTCTACGAACAAGTATTTGAATCAATGAATTTTAATCACGGAATACTCGTAGAATATTGATATTGGAAGAAGGGAAATATGGCCTATAGTCATAGATATATTATCCAGGGCCTAGTAGACTTTTAGTAGGAAAGGCTAGTGATTACGTATACGTGTACGTTATAATACTGTAGATAAAATGACTACAGATAGTCTGCCGCACATGACTGTGTATATTAAGATCAAACGATTCACAATTTACATGCAACACCCCGTGGCTATATGCCATTATGGATTTTAAAGCGAATCTCGCGAATGTTTAATGTCGGTTTGTGTATTATGAGATTTATAGATAGGACGAATATTAACGGGTACAATCGATGTCAGTAAATTTACGCTCCTACGGCGTTATAAATTTACCTACCCACGCACATACCCGGGATAGTTACCTCATACAGAAGTAATATTTTAGTCAATAGGTCTATTAAAAATTAGCCGGTCATAGGCCTATAGACTACATTAAATCTGAGAAAAATCACTGTCTATTATGTGTATGCTTGACCTATACGGGTTATTTCTTCCTAATTTTTTATTTGTATAGACAAAATTGTTTTAAATAAATACTATCATAGCATATGCCCTTTAAAATATGCATTAATAATTGCAATACCTTTATGTATTAAGATTAACGCAATCTTTGTAACTACGAAAGAGAATCAATGAAGCGTTGTCAGCCAACACGTGTTTACGCCATGTCTTGTACGCCGTAATACACCGTTGGTATTGACCGGCGCCGAATAGAGCTATCCACACTATCTCCGACATCACAACACATTCCCTCGATTTAGGTCACGGAAAATCGCGTAAACAAATTCGATTTACGCAATTTTATCCATTTTCCGTCGATAGAATATTAAAACAATAATTTTCCCCTCTTCTAAAAAATACACCTGTAACGACCACGTGGTTGTCAATCTTTGCAAAATTCTGGTTCTTTTAAAATAGAGGTTTTAGTTTTTCTGAACTGTTATTATTCATCTGCAATACTGTATAGGCGAATGACGGGAATGTGTATTGATGTAGCCTATTCTAGTTTTAACAGAAATTGGTTAGTCTTCTTTATCGGGCACACAGATAGTTTTTGATGGTTAATATTATTATTAGGCTATTAGGTTTTTGTATGTTTGGAGAGAGAAGTGAAATACTGTAGGATGATTGTCAACGATGGGCGCTGCTAAACTTATACTATCGTTAGAGTTATGGTACAGTATTGAAGCAGCTTATTTATCGAATATTCCGTAACCAGGTCCTGTAGAGGTAGAATTAGTACAAGCAACTATAGATGTTTGCATGCTTAATGATAAGTGTTAGGTATATAAAATCATTGCAACAGTTATATTTTAATAAATTAATATTTTAAAATACAACTAGAACTACAAGTCCGTCGCGCATTTGCATTCTGCAGAGATGTCCGGATATTTACAAACTTGTTAAAACCTAGCATAAAGTAAGTATGCGCGTATTACGTAGTCGGTACTAGCTACGTAATTATTGTAAAGTGAATTATATCGCGGTGTTAAGACGGGGGTAGCAAGACTGTCGGGAACTGGGAGAGTAGAGCACTATATGTCCTTGTCATTGAGACGGTAATTGTACACACTACACAATGATCGCCAAGGGTCATTCGCGGGCCGGATCTTTGTGACCTTACCATTACCTTACCGAAGTACTGTCTGGTCGAAGTACTGTCTGGCCGGTGTCTACTCATATCGATATTCAACTAGAGGTGTAACAAAATTACGATGACATTACTGCAGTTTCGTTTTAATATATTATTTTTAATCTTAAACTAATGACTATAATTTCTGCGCCTGTATCTAATATCTATAGTATCGTGGGTATATCTATCTTTAGCGCTAGAACGCTGTCGTTCGAGAGATCAGACGTTTTTATTGACGGATACCGATACAAAATGCAAATACACTCTGTCACTATGAGTGATTGAACGATTGAACGGTTGAACCAGAGGTGACGATGACATTACTGCAAATTCGTCTAGCAAATTAAAATTATTTTGATTAAAATTAAAACACATGTTAACCTTAAAATTAATGACGGTAATTTCTGCGCCTGTATCTAATATTTATGCGATCTCGATCTTTAGAGCTAGAACGCCGTCGTTCGACAGAAGTAGAAAGTGAAACTCATGTATGATTGAATCGGTACCTCGTGTAATGTTGATCCATCCAGCCTATGCATAGAAATATTTTGCATTTTAAAATGAAATAACAGTAACTTCTGCGCCTGTGTCGATACTATCTCGATCTTTAGACTTTAGCGGTAGAGCGCTGTCGTTCGCCAGAAGAAGAAAAACAAGGATTAAAGATTCTGTAAACAGTAAACACATTAGATCAAGATCCACTAGGCATTGCAAATCAGTCTGACAAATTAGCATATTGATTGACAAACCGGGACATTCCATCAGTCTCTCCAAACACCTAACCGCTCAACCGAGGTGATTTGATATGAGGAGTTGAGGACCGCAGTAGCCATCGCTGCCATCCACATCAGGGTCTTACATTTATGATTATGACTTTTGTGAGGCAACGCAACGTGAGTTGCTGAAAGCTTGAACGTTGAAAGTGTACAAATGTAAACAAAAACCAGAGTTTAGGTTAGGCTGTGAATTGTGATCCCATTTCTCGGCGGATTGGATAAAGTTAAACGGAAGGAAGCCTAGTCATGTCTCCTGAATTTATTTATGACACAAGTGGCGGATTAGTAGACACTAGACAGTGGTCACCAACTGCATGCAGACACTACAAGAGATGAATAGCCAAGGAAGTGTTTCCTAAATGCGCGATGAGAGATAACTTGTCAAATATGTAAATATTTCACTATAAGGTGGAGTAAGCCATATTGGTTACAATAATTAATCATATTAAATTTCGCTGAAAAAAAGCAGTGCCTCCGACAGGATCGGAACCCGTGACTTTAGTTTGCCGGACTGATGCTCTACCGACTGAAGGTCGCGGGTTCGGATCCCGTCGGAGGCACTGATTTTTTTCAGCGAAATTTAATATAACTATTTAATTTTACTATCATTTTTGCCAAGACACATCGTGTACTGTGTAGTGTGTATACTGCATCCAGTTACTCCAGTATCAGACGAACTTCAGACCATCACAGCTGACGAGTGACGACAGTCACGACATTATAATTATTGCGCCAACTTCGTAATTCGTCGAACAGGTCTTCGAGGCAAATGTTACTGTTATCCACGAATTTGTAGTTTTTGAGGTTACAATGTTCGCGGATTAGGGAGTTGGCGGAATCAATGATGGCGTGGCGTTTTTCGGTGTGCTCGATGGGTTTTAGTTTCAGTTCTGTAGTTTCAGTACAGATTTGTTTCGGTAGCACGGGTTTCGGTAAAAATTCAAAATCCTGGTTTCGGCACAACCCTAATATATTCACAGTAGGAAGAGGTGTATTTTTAATTGCATGAGTATATTATGGATGTGATTCTGTAGTTGTAGGATGTGGGACAAAATGTGGCGGTGTGTATTTATTTCAATTACTACTACAAACAAGACGCCAAGTGGCCTCAAAACGCTCGCATACGAATTTCACCCTGTGACCACGCCCTTCTTTGCCGGACCGTGGCGGATGAGAAAAGCTCAGCATGTGAGTTAAAAATAATATATTATGTTCAACATTATAAACTAAATAAAGATTTATTTATCTAAAAGTATATTATTTATTATTATTATAATAAAGGAAATATTATATTACAAAATGACTGTACAGTATATACATGCAGCTAAGCAGTCAAAGCACTTACAGTATATACAAACAAAATGTGTAACAGGTTAATAATTTGAATATACAGTATGTAATACGATATGTATGGCATATAAATGACACAACCACCTCCAGGAAATTTTATTATGTAGACTTATTTAACGGAATGTTTTAGGTTATCATTATTTTTTTTAAAATTCAAGTAAAATTATAAGTAGATATTTCTCCGATAAAATTAAATGTTAAATGTTACTACACAATTTGTATTACCAACCAATGACAATTTTCTAATAATATTGAATAAATTATTAAATGAATATGCATGTGATAAAATGACATACTCATAAAAAATCATACTTATGTAGGCTATTATAAATTACAATACAGTATATGAATTTGACAGATTTTGCGCACGTACCAAAGACAGGATAATGTTATAATGTTTCACTCTATGTCTATAGCAACATTCTGCAGATCACACACGGTTCGAACATGGGCAATGTTTTCCAAACTAGTGTGATTTGTGGGACATGGTGTTATTATGATTCACAGTTTTACACGATCTGAAAATGCTATTTTCCCAACCATGGATAAAATATGAAATTTTCTAGATGGAATGATTTACGATTCTTATTGATAATTTGATTACATTGGTATAACCTGCCAATCACTCCCTATAATCTAATAAATAATAAGGAATTTTTGTTACAAGTACAAAGTACAATTTCTACCTACATTATCATAATCTAAATGCAGTTTAATTGTGATTTAAGAATGTAACAAGGTACGTATCTAACAAGTTAGTCATATAACAAGTTACGTATGTGAAATACTTGTGATAATATAAGAGTGGATAACGTCATACAAAATGAAATAACATAATATACTGTAGAGTACAATACTGTACAAATGATATACATATCAGATTGTAATATATGAATGGGTAATGTACAATATATAATTTGATTTATATGGTAAAAATCTAATGATAAAAAGCGAAAATATTACTTTACAGTGATATAAACAATATTATGAGCATAATTATACTGTATACACTACACAATGGGTTTCCAGTCTCGGCCAGTCAAAACCGAAAGTACAACATAGATATAAGAAAATGTGGTGTAAATGTGACGTACATTTTCTTTGAATATCAAATTATCAATGTATATCCAGAAAGTTAAAACTCCTGGCGGTGTACCTCGTTTAATATATGGGTGGTGGCCAAAGGAGCCAGGACGCATTCCTTCCCTTTGCTAGCCTCATAGTGTAAAGCGGCCATCAGGTTAACCCTTTTACAGCCACATTGCATTAATTTCACATTATTCATTCGACTTTAGTCTAAGTTGACAGTGAAAGGGTGCAAGAGGTTTCGTCTATGGGTAGACAGTAGACAATTAGACATCCCTCATACGTAAGTGACCTGATTCAGCGTAAACCAAAGTATGTTAGGTACGCCGTACATCCAGTATTCCCCCAGCATGTGGTTATTCCACAATAACGCTGTACACGGTACTATCGTGGCATACCCACTTGTCGGCCAATTGTCGGGGCAACATTCCAAGAAAAGCTGTTCTAAGACGTTATTTTTTATCTATGCCATACTTGCGCTTTTGACCGACTGAGGCTACATAGACCCATTTAAGGCACATAAAAGGGACGATAATGTTAAGAGCACATTACTCTAACGGTATTACATCATTACTAAACCTATATAGTGGTATATGGTCCACAGGCAATGTATATAAGTAAGGCTGCCTTACCATAAACCACTTAATTTTCAATAAAAATAAAATTATTATTACAACCATTATCAATGTACTAACTACAAAATGGAATGCTATAATAATTATAACCTCAATACAATAATATAAGTGAAAAGGAGATGCAACAAGATATATTGGAATAAACAAATGGGAAAACAAATGGAGAAAGAAATTTAAAATATTTTAACATAACATACGAAAGATTATGGAATGGAATAAGGAATGGTTAGTATCTCCTATTTTTACATACTATGCATGATCCAATACAGAAAATAAATCTGAAAATTAACCTAGCGTGTACAGTAAACTTAAAATATATATGGGAGAGATATCATATAGGTATAGCACTGCGTCATTACATTAGTAGATATTTCATTTTAGTATTGCGCAAGATTATTTATCCAAATTATTAGTAACTATTTCAATTTCTCATTGCGTAGAATTATTCCTAACTTAGCTCACTAGTCGATCAACAATTCATAATGTACACTGTACACAGCCTGTTTCATTCTATCCAAGTAGATATTTCTGGCATAAGCCTGACAACATACCATATTTTCCAACTATCATGTGACATTAGTAATGTTCTAGTTTCTCGATGCATACGTAGGATTATTTATTATACCTAATTCACTTCACTAGTCGATTAACAATTCGAAATGTACACTACCTGCCTATTCCATACGATCTAGGCGGATATTTCGCGTATACGACTATACGTAGCCTACAGCACTGCACTTTTTTTCTGTCATCATATTATTATTAGGCTTACATTTCATTTTCTCATTGCATAGTATTATTAATGTTATCAGAATTAAACCTAGTCGATTAACAATTCGAAATGTACACTACCTGCCTGCTCCATACGATCTAGGCGGATATTGCGAGCGTACGCCTGGCACCGCACCATCACGACCACGCCGTTCGTTATGCTGGAGAAATGAGCAAAGACCACAGGTTGTCGGTAGCCTTGTTGGTTGAGGTATGGGTAGAACTTTACGTGGAAACCATTCGGTGGGAACATGATTACCTCGCCGATGTTTTCTTTGTCCGATATGCCCTGCAATGGATTGGATTGATACCATCTCACAGGGTTTATATTATATATACTAGTCATTCTGGCTAATTTGTTTCTCATTAGAAAAAAATAGGGGCAGTAGCTCAGTTGTAGAATCCTTCGCCTTGCCTTGAGATCTCGGCTCTCGGGGTCGCAGATTCAAGCCTGATCCATGGCAAAACTTGTTATGTCATTTGTCGTGTTACTGTAATTCTCTTGGGTAAGTAACTTACCTCTGCATGCCTTCACTAGTTCAGTGGCTAGATTGAGCAGCTGGGTAAATTTCGTAGGAATTCTGCTGGTTTCTTCACGCTGTCTAGTCATTAAAGATGGAAATATCATATCCACATCGGGTGGTTTTCTCCGGTTACTCCGGTTTCTCCACCAACTAATATTCAGCCACTTTACTGTAGTGTGCAGTAGTTCACAACTGGAATTGGCTGTGGCCTAAATGCTCCTGTCGTATTGCGTTATATGTTTCACATCACTCATCGATTGATCATAGACAGTGACATAATTATCAGAAAAATAAATTAAAATTATATTATTTTTATGACAATTATGCTCCATAATGGTAGTGACAGGAGGCTGCACTTCGCAACTCGCCTACCTCGGTGTGACGGCGGTCCTTCTCTATGAAAGCACCTTTCTGACTTGAGGGAGTACAGGTTCGCGCCAACCATGCCTCTGGTAGACACTCAGTAGCCTTAGCCTATTACGGACGAATTAGGGCTGGTAGACCAGCTCTGGAAGATGGGCTATTCTCCCCCTTACAGAAATGGGGAACTTGGGACGAAGTATTGAAGTGGTGGTGCATCTGGAATATGCCGTCGGATGATCTATCTCTTATTTTTTCATTGTTCGATGGAAAGGAGCATTGCCACTGAGAGTGCTACGTAGATGGGTCTTAGTCTTATTGTTGCTAATCAAAAGTTACGACTGTTCAATGGATCCCGCAGCTATACCAGTGAATTCTTCTTGGCGGAGCCGAGGTATAGCGGGTGGAGGACTTTTGCTACTTGAATATGCCATGGAGTGCAAGCAGATATCTGGTCGCACCAAGTGTAGGTTGTTTGCTGCTGTTATTATTCCCATGCTTGTTTATGCTGCGGAGACATGGCTGGTCTGAGCGTATACTGCATAATCTTGGTGTGTTCCAGTCATTGGATATGGCCAGATCAGGATAGAGGATGTCATGCGTAGATCTAACCAGACATCCTGTATCCTGATCTGGCGATATCAGACTCCTATTATTGAGGTGCTTCGGATAGCTCGATTTCGGCGGTTAGGACACATGTTAGCCTATGGAAGTGTTAGGAATTCATACCTAAACGGATCCTGGACGGGAGCCATGGAGAGGCTCTCGCACCTTTAAAAATATTGTTATTAATCCCATTGAATCTTACCTCGCCTTCGCAAGTGACGTGGATAAAGTTGGGATCATAGATGTCTTTGATTGCATCGGGGACGTCTGTGTTGTTTATGTATGGTTCTGGCATCCACCCATATATCTGATAACAGAACATAATTAATTAATGACTAAATCATCTGATTTGTTTATGGGTAGTTATGGGTCTTTTAATGCATCTGATACAGCTGAGTCGTTATATTATGGAGAGATTCATGTATGAATCATCATATGTGTTTATGGGTGTCTAGGTGAGATCATAGTCTTTGATTGCATCTGGGACGTCTGTGTTGTTTATGTATGGCTCTGGCATCCATCCATATATCTGGTAACAGAACACAAGTAATTAATGACTTCATACATCAGACTTTTTTATGGTTAGTTCTAATCATACTCTTCCGTCTTCATAGATGTCTTTGATTGCGTCCGGGACGTCTGTGTTGTTTATGTATGGCTCTGGCATCCATCCATATATCTGGTAACAGAACACAACTTAAGTAATGACTAAATCATCTGACTTGTATATGGGTAGTTATGGGTCTTTTAATGCATCTGATACAGCTGAGTCGTTATATTATGGACAGATTCATGTATGAATTATCATATGTGTTTATGGGTAGTTTTGATCATAGATGTCTTTGATTGCATCAGAGATGTCTGTGTTGTTTATGTATGGCTCTGGCATCCACCCATATATCTGGTAACAGAACATAAGCCTGATTAATTAATGACTAGATCATATGAGTTGTGTATGGGTAGTTATGGGTCTTTTAATGCATCTGATACAACTGAGTCGTTATACAGTATCATGTGTTTATGGGTGTCTAGGTGAGATCATAGTCTTTGATTGCATCTGGGACGTCTGTGTTGTTTATGTATGGCTCAGGCATCCATCCATATATCTCGTAACAGAATATAATTAATTAATTACTACGTATATGGTATACCATCTGACTTGTATATGGGTAGTTATATGGGTCTTTTAATGCATCTGATATAGCCGTCATTATATTATGGACAGATTCATGTATGAATCATCATATGTGTTTATGTCGTGGCTAGGTGTGAACTTGTGATCGTCGATGTCTTTGATTGCATCTGGAACGTCTGTGTTGTTTATATATGGATCTGGCATCCATTCATCTGACAACATAACACAATTAATGATTAAAATTTAAAAGTAAAGCGCTAACTTATAAAGTAGCCTATATACCGCTCATTAGATGCCACCAGCAGTGAGTTGCACAATGCTATAGACCTTTGTGCAGAATAGCTACATGAGTAGTACAAATTGTACAATCTTACTCTCCAACCAATACACCCATCCTTAAAGGAGAATATATAGGGTCGGTACCAGTTTTACAAGCTTGGTAAACTGACGCTAGGGAAATGTGCTCTCACGCACAGAACACCATCTATAATCTCATTGCCTGACAGAATCGTGTGCATAAATGGTAATACGGTAGATCGAACCACAGACTTACCTTATTAACTTAAGTTCGAGCATAATAGATCGTGTGCCATCCAGACTAGCACACTTATTACATAGTTAATTATCCCACCCATTACTGGGTAAATAAATATGAACTCATGGGACCGATAGTACACCGAGTGTCAACTTTTTTGAGGTGCTATAAAGTGGTACATATATTTAATTATAGTGCTTAAAATTTGGTAGGTATATAAAGTAAATTACTTCTAACAGCAGGCTGAAGATTAATTGCCTAATTAAGACCAACCTTATTAAGTTTAAGTATAATACATGGCGTGCCATCATCATATCCATAATCATCCAAACTAATACACGGATCATGAGGCCCAAGATCCAAACTCAGATCAAATTTGCAGACCTTCTCCCAGTCCTCTCGACTCCTAAACGATCGGATACTCCGGCACTCCATGAAATTGTCACCATTCTGTTGGGCATTCTCGTAATCTGAAAAATAGGACAGTTGTAAATATAAATGTTCAGCGTTTCCGCTGCACGCTTATCACGCACAAAATGTGGTATTTTGACGAATTTGGCGTGTAACTTTCGTGTTTGGCATGACCTAGTCCGCGTAAAAATTTGAAACAATCGGATACTGCGGCACTGCATGAAGTTGTCACCTTTCTGTTCTCGTAATCTGCAAAATATGGACAATTGTAAACAGCGTTTCCGCTGCACGCATATTACGCACAAAATGCGATATTTTTTGTAATTTGGCGCGTAAATTTCGCGATGTGCATTATTTTGACAAATTTGGTGCGTTTGGCACAACCTAGTTGGACATTCTCGTAATCTGCAAAATATGGACAGTTGTATGCGCAAAATGCGAATCTTGCGATATTTTGATAAATTTGGAGCATAGATTTCGCAAATCTGCAAAATATGGACAGTTAACAGTTGTGAAAAAAAAGATGCAAATGAATTGTGCCAAATACGAAATAGTGCATATTAATAGCCACCTGATGAAACCAATGATCGTGTTGCAGTTTAATTTCAGTTTCACACTGAATGGTTTAATTCAATGTTTAAACGATCAATATTACAGTAGCCTAACACAGGCTTCAAAATATAAATGAGAGACACACCTGCATACCTGACCCGTGAACACAGGGAAGACTTAAAAATTTAAATGTGCATTTAAATACCACACTTCCAGAATCTGTCATGCAGGAATCACACGAATGAGGGATGGAAAGCCAGGGAAAAAATCCCTGGTGTTTGCAGGATTCGAACCAGCAACCTCTTGTTCAAAAAGTCACGGCACTGAACCGTGATGCCTTACATCAAGATGTTAATTTATGAGCCATTGGCACTAATTTAATGCAGATGTTTTCTAGTTTATGTATATATAAACTATATACTGTATAATGTATATAGTATATATAGGATACTCACAATCTAGAAATCCTTTGATATGGTCCGTGTAGACTTTGTATGTGGCGGGTTTTCCTTTGACGAATCGCATAAGTGAAGAGTGCACATCTGGTACTGGACGGTATCCTAAGCCTGAAAGAAAATGGAAAGTAATTTAAACAGCTATTAGTACTTAGTTCAACAATCACTGAATCGGTTGAAGGGACATAATACTTCCAGTCTTCCACCACACTTTGGCAATATTCAACAATTCAAATGAAAATTTGTAGTGCTTACTGTTAATTTCATCCATCATATACACAGAGCATATTACATACTGCATTGAACTTCATTTTGAAGACTGGGGATGCCACTTGTGTGCCTTTATGCCATGGTATAAAAGCAGTCACACACAATTTATAACATTGCAAATGAATATATGCGCGTACTCAGCTTGTGAAGGCAACAATATACAGCTTTGTTATCAATGTGCGGAAACACTAAACATTGGCCTGGATTCATCTATAGAACTGTTTCGATAAAACTTCAGCATTTTAGACAATATTTTAGCTGTACTGTACCTGGATTGTTAGCGAGGATGCTGTCTGAGCCCTGTAACTTGGGATAATCCCAGTCTGTGGTTTGGTAGAAGATGCCGAGCGTCATAGCAAAAAACAGCGCGAGAGATGTGTAAAAGATGAGGTAGAACAGCCCGAGCTTACCTGTCAACAAGAAAAATCCGTTATTACTGATTAGAGCATTAAATAGAAATGGTAAAGGCAGACAATAATTGTCACAATTACATTCAATTACGCCTACATTGCAGAATAGCTGCTAGATTTAAAGGACGAAAACACTTCGGTCTTATCCCAGAGAACACGGCCAGAATATCGACTGTTGTGTCCCCCTAATATTTCCCATTAGTTTAGTACGGGACTTCACAAACTGTTTGTAATTTTCGGCTGGGCCGGGTCAACTGGATTTTTACCAACGCTTCTAACGGGCATTCACTTTCAGGCAATGCATTGACATGATAATCATTGCGCAATGCACGAATGTCGAGACATCATCTAAAAACTTTAAAACGAGGTAATAGTACGCTGTGATTGGAACTTGGATAGTCGTCAACGGTCAAGCGATCACATTTTTTGACCGAACCGCTCAGCTATTGACCATTGAAGTTCAATGTAAAGTAAAAGTAAAGTTTTGGGTTTTAATGCTACTTAAATACACATTTAAGGTATTACGAGTCGCACGCACCTCGGTTTAACGTCTCATGCGAATGACGATGAATTTGTGTGTGCAACAATCTCCCAATAATCAGC
>WNLI01022240.1:0-11725 GCA_025802215.1 Wirenia argentea
AAATCTTTTTTGATTTTGATTTATTTTTAAAAAAAATGGGGTTTGGGGGGGGGGGGGGGGGGGGGGGGGGGGTGTAGTAACTCTCCACCTGGCCCCTGGACTATAAGTAGCTCATAATTTTTACTTATCTGTTTTTATAGTAGCCTACTTTTTGTATAGAGATTAGTCAAACAGATACGTCAAAATAGCTATTCTTAGTATTATGCAATAAATGCGAGGGTCACTCGTAGTAAGCCTCATCATTTCTAGTGAAGGTAGTGCCTCTGTATCATTTAAACCAAATAATCATCCTACAATGGCAATAATTTGTCTAATAATTATAGTCACTTATCTGTTTTGCGCTCTAAGGTTAGTGTATATACTTAGACTCTCCAAAACCCATTTGTTTAGGGCACAAAACAGATTATGTCCAATAAATTGACGATTTTGAATTATTATGCTATTATTGTTCATTCTACACCATTTCTAATACATTTTATGTGTCAACAAGTGAGCACAAGTCAATAATAACTATTATATTGTCCAAAGCATTTGTTCGATTTAAATGCGATCTCCATAACTAGAAAAATCAAAAATCCCCACTTATCTGGTTTGCGTTCCAAGCACTCGACATTCTCATTCGGGTCCATTGTGAAACTCTCAAGTATACCATTCAGTCGCGGGGGTCATGGGTTAGGGGGTCATAGGTCACACTACCCAGTGCCGTTCCCCCCACAGATACATCGGGGGAGGGGGGGGATCATGGGTTAGAGGTTATAGCCCTTATAGGTCACTATACCCAGTGTCGTTCCCCACACAGAAACCTCGGGGGAGGAGGTCATTGGTTAGGGGTCATATGTCACTATACCCAGCGGGGGTCATGGGTTAGGGGTCATAGGTCACTATACCCAGTGTCGTTACGCCCACAGAAACCTCCGGCGACTGGTCGCTATGGACTACGTGGTATGGGTGTACTGTGGGGGTGGAGTAATAGGTCACTATACCCAGTGTCGTTCCCCCACAGAAACCAAAGGCGGCTGGTCGCTATGCACTAGGTGGCATGGGTGTAATGCGGGTTAGGGGTCATAGGTTACTATACCCAGTGTCGTTACCCACACATAAACCAAGGGAGGCTGGTCGCTATGGACAACGAGGTATGGGTGTACTGTGGGTGTGGGGTCATAGGTCACTATACTCATTGTCGTTCCCCCACAGAAACCAGGGGCGGGTGGTCGCTATGGACCACGTGGTATGGATGCACTGTGTCGTGCGGTGCGGGAGTGCAGCTTCGGCATAGACAATGTAACAACCCTGTACCAACGACCGCGGCCGGCCTCTGTATTGGTGATAATGTTGAGACCAAGGTGTGTAACGATCACGCGTGTCCAGCAGCAGGTACGGTCATATGTTAGAGGTCATGGGTTAGGGGGTCAGGGCTCAGGAGTCATGGGTCAGATGTCAGGGGTCATAGGTCGTGTAACGATGAGGACGTGTCCAGCAGCAGGTACGGTCATTATGTTAGAGGTTATGGGTTAGAGGTCAGGGGTCAGGGTCATAGGTCGTGTAATGATCACGCGTGTCCAGCAGCAGGTACGGCCATATGTTAGAGGTCATGGATCAGGGGTCATAGGTCGTGTAACGATGACGCGTGTCCAGCAGCAGGTATGGCCATATGCTAGAGGCCATGGGTTAGGGATCAGGGGTCATAGGTCGTGTAACGATCACGCGTGTCAAGCACCAGGTACGGTCATATGTTAGAGGTCATGGGTTAGAGGTCAAGGGTCATAGACATGTAGGCCAACATGTAGTATGTATTCTAAACAGATTTTCATTTGAATGCGTACTGAGTAGACAATCTGTGCCTATATCAGTGTGAGTGGTGGAGGCAGTAGCCTACAGTTCATCCAGCTATACACAGCTCAGGCATCACTGAATCACATGGAATAGGCCTATGCTATTTTCAGAGTTGGATTCAAGATTTCAAGATTTTTTTCAAGATTTTATTGAGAAAATATATCCCCTTGCGGGGTATAGATCTACAAATTTATACAAAACGGGAATATGTACATAATTTGTGTATGTCTACATATTACCATAGGCTACCGTAACTATAATATATACTTATAAATGTCACTAGTCCATGTCTGTGTGTATGCGTGTACTAATGCGTAGATACACAATGTGTACACGCATCCATACACGCACACACCCAGACATGCACTATATACGCATGAATGACACATACATATGCAAGAAAATGGGTAGGCCCTACAACCATATAATAATAATTATTCAAGTTCATTTTACCCAAAAATAACCAGAAGAAAACTGCCAGAGGGCTGAATTGAAAACAACAACAAAAAACAACAAATTATTTAACCAAACATATCTGAAGAAATCAACTGCATGCACATAAATTACAAACCATTATGTCAGTTTCTCTACATTTCGCACATTTTAGAAAGAAGTATTTTAACAAGATATGTACATTTCATGAAGTAATATAATTATGTGACACGTGGCTTGGTCCACATGTCGCATCAACAATTTTGTATTTATGAAATTATTATTATTTTTTTGTTAATTCGTGGAAGCATTGCAGTAGCCTAAAAGCCTATATTTACAGTACGCATGGAAAACTATTATTTACACACATTGGTACAATATTTCTGCCCTATATTACAATTATATTACATAAATATTACATACATGTTCAACTGTTATAGTGACAATATGCATAATGCCTACCCACACATGCATTGCATTTATACGTTACACCCCATCCCCAAAATACATGTACATACATAACGTAAAAGTACTATACAAAACAATGATACGGTAATGAGATTTGATAACGGGGAATTCCACTTGCTCATATATTATGATATTATGATAATATTCAGTATACGCGACTTCTTGCTACAGAAACACATTTATATTCAAGGGTATACTCTTTACGTACCTGTAAAAACTAGATATTATATATATAGTCTAATATGTAGCCTACACAATAAACATATAAATGACATCATTTGAAAAAATCAATTATAATATGAATAAATTTAGCAAGGTTTCGCAACTTCACCCCTGTCGTGCTAAATAGATCAACAAACTTATCTATATTTGGTCTTGTGTAGTAATATCGTGGAATGAACTGTAGTCGTTCATTTTCGAAATGAGTACACACTAGTATATAGTGGTACTCGTCGCCCAATGCTCCACTGTCACAGACTGTACACAACCGCGCATCACGTGGTACGTCGTTATGGCGACCCTTCTCTATCGGAAGTGCGTGATTAGAGCAGCGGAATCGTGTCAATGGATTCTTCTGCTTGTACGGGAGGTCAAGCAGATATTTCTCTAAACCAAAATTTTTCTTTAACAGTTTATATGTGGCACACGTGCCACTATCTGATATTTCAGCGGTCCATGTCTGAATAAACTGATCTGAGAGCGACTGCTTTACGGCATGCTTCAACACAGCTATACTACTTAGAGACTGGTCTTCCCATACATAAGAGAGACCGCACTCGTCTAATATATTTTTTACAAATCTACACCATGGTGATACATACAAATCTGCGCGGTAAAGTTGAAGTAGCAGGTTGTACATCACGTAAGATAGCTTTGTATTTTTACCTGTAATCAGTTTTGCCCAGAAAACTATCGCATGTGATTTAATGTCTAGCGTTAGTGGCTTTCTCCCCAGCTCTCCGTATACTATGTTTGACGTTGTAGTTTTATTCGCCCCAAGTATGTACTTGCAAAACTTAAGATGCACTCGCTCGATCATAACATTATCTTTGTCACCCCAAACACCCGACGTAAACGTAAGAATGGGCGCTACGCATGCGTCAAACAGTTTCGATGTAATATCTACGGGAAAGGAGAGTGATCTCGCTTTGCTAAGGATAGCAAACATGGCGCGCTGGCCCTGGTCCCGAAGCGCTTGCCGCGCCACCTCAAATTTTCCATTGTAGTTGAACTTAATGCCTAGGTACGTATACGTTCTCACTACTTCAAGAGTTGTATCACCTAAATTGAGCGTTGGGAGATTCCTAATACACCC
Organism: Wirenia argentea; assembly: GCA_025802215.1. Taxonomy (NCBI): domain Eukaryota; kingdom Metazoa; phylum Mollusca; class Solenogastres; order Pholidoskepia; family Gymnomeniidae; genus Wirenia; species Wirenia argentea. Next base: position 4,049 of record WNLI01022240.1, read on the forward strand.
ACGCGAAAAAACTATAACCTTACTTTTACTAATATTTATAGTCAATTTGTTTGCATTGCAATAGGAATCTAGAGCAACTAGTGCCTTTTGTAGGTCATCGGCGCTTTCCGCGAGTATAGCTGTGTCGTCAGCGTATAGCAAAATGGCCGCTTGGTGTGCTTCTATGACCGCTGACTCGGACACTGCACCGCCATTCATCTGTCGGCTCAGCGTCTCTAAGGTCGTAAGACCGGGATACGATGCTCCCACATAGCTACGCATGTCGTTGATATATAATGCATACAACAAGGGTGAGAGTTGGTCACCTTGCCTGACACCTAGATACGAGTCAAATGAGTGTGAAAAGCTATCTTTTGTTTTAACAATTAACTTAATTGATTTATATACATCGACAATACAGTCCAGTAATCTACCATTTATCCCATAGTTGATCAATTTTATCCACAGCATGTCACGATTAATTGTGTCGAATGCTTTTTTATAGTCTATGAACGCACACAATAGACGTTTGCCTCTATACAGGTAAGTGTCTATTATAGACTTTAACGTGAAAACATGGTCAGAAGTCTGATATCCATGCCTGAAACCAGCCTGTTCTTCTCCCATTGTATTGTACGCCTCCACAAACTGGATAAGGCGATTGTTTATGAGTGAAGAGAATGCCTTGCCCAGATGGCTGATGAGGCTCACACCTCGGTAGCTATCCGGGTCGGTCACCTCACCCTTCCCTTTATACACTGGAATAACGAAACAGGTGGCCCAAGCTGCTGGTACTCTGCCCTGCTTTAGTATTAGATTAAAAAGAGAGGTGATACATTTGATAAATATGGGAGGGGCATGTTTGAAGCATTCGTTCACAACTCCATCGGGACCTGCTGCTTTATTATTATTTAGTTTGTGTATGACCTTGCTCACTTCCTCTTCAGTAAAGCGTTCGTTTAAAAATTGGTCGCAGTTTTCGCCATATATATTTTCATTTGGATCAAACTTTCTCTCGTGGTCGTCCAAACTTCCCTGTAGATTAAACAAGTGGTCAGCAAATGACACCGCGTCAATACTTGCTGGTTTACGCTTTCCCTTGAAACATTTATTTATCGTTCTCCAGAACTCGCGCGAATTGCTGTTTTTGTTACTGCGCAAATCACTAATAATTACAGAATCGTGTATTTTCTTGTGTGTTTTTACTATACCTTTATATCGTTTGTACTGAGTTTTCATTTCAGTATATGCGTTGGCTTGCTTACCATTTTTAAACAAACGCTTTGCTTTCATAAATCTTGACCTAGCCCCCCTGCACTCCCGTGTAAACCATGGCTTATTATTATTATTTATAGGATTTTTTCTTTTATTTGTGTTACATTTTTTTACCATGCCTACCTTTTTTGAACAACTTATTATAATATCAGTAACATTAGTGGCAAGGTCATCTATGGTAGAATCCTGTAATGTCGATGTACCATTTATGAATCCAGCTATTTTAACATCAATATCAATTAATTGATTGAATTCATCGAGGTTACAAAACGAATATGAGCAACTGGAATCCCACTTGACAAATTCTAAGCGCATATCCGGTGGCACCTCTGCGTTGTTCACAGATTGTTCAATGTGTGAGCTATCCTGCGTAATCATGCCTACACCGTTAGCAGATAGCGTTACGGCGGTAGGACAGTGTTTATCAGAAAGAGCCGGATCAAAAGTATCCACAAAAAAGTCCTGCACGTGACAGCACATATCACGTGAGCATATGGCATAATCAACTGTGCTGACACCATCGCATGTCACACGACCTACTCCAGCGTCTCTCCCATATCGACCATTACATATTACCATATTACATGTCTTACACAGCTCTATTAGTCTCCGTCCATATGCATTATTCTCCCTATCCTGATTGGCTCGCCTCGGAATCTCATCGACATCATTATCCTCATTTCCACCGTCGTTTATAAACTCCATTACGTCATCATCAAGTATTCCCACATTGACCATCTCCGCTATAGCACCTGTATCTGTACGATCGTCAAAGTCACCTGTACGAGCATTTAGATCCCCCACCAAACACACTCTATTATAACCTTCACCTCTCATGTGCAATAACTCCACCTCGATGTCGTCAAACAGCTCTATTTCTGAGTAGTCTGAGTTAATTGGCGGCACATATACTGCCCCAATCACTACTTCATAGCCAAGCAGTGCCTTATCAAGTTTATACCAAATAAGTATCTCGCTAGAGCGAATACAACTAACGTACTTTGTGAGACTATTCTTGACTAGGATAGCAACGCCACCGGATTTACGCTTACAAACTTTTCTATGTACACCAAAAAAAGTAAAACCGTTTACGTCGACATCATCTAAGTGATTCATTCTAGTCTCGGATAGACATACAATATCGAAATCAGCAACATACTGTTCGAAGTCTGGCTGCCAGAGCTTTCGTACGAGTCCACATACGTTGATACCAGCGATGCGGACTGTACCCACACTGCGTGTTACGTCATTGACGGGACGAGTGTGTGTGACGTCAGCATCACTGGAATCAGTGTGTGGCTCTGGTATATTGCTAGTTTCAATATTGTCTATCGTGTCTACCGACGTCGCATCGGTAGCTATAAGTGTAGATGTACCATTACATGGCCTATTAACTGACAATTGGGGGTGAGTATGTGTAACACCATCACCTTGCAGGTGTCTGTCCACACTGTCGCTCGTTACTAAGTCCTGTCTATGGCTATTGTAACTACCCTGCCTCTGTCTGTCTTGATCGCGTCTTATTTTATCGTGCTTATATTCTTCATTTCTATCGCGCCTGTCTCTCTCTCGTCGGTTTCTATCGCGTTTCTCGCTATCCTGTATTTCTTTATCGCGCCTGTATATAGTGCGCCTGTTCCTATCACGAATGTCCATATAGTCCGTGCCTCTACCTCGTTGACTTCTATCGCGCCTGTCTCTACCTCCTATATCTCTTACGCGCATATCTATAACGCGCCTGGCTCCATCGTGTCTGCTCCTATCGCGCGTGTAGATATAGCGCTCCTCTGTATTTTGTTTGGTTCTATTGCGCATGTCTCTATCGTGCATATTTCTATCGCGGATGTCACTATCGCGCATGTCTCTATCGCGTGTGTCCATATCGCGGCTGTTTCTGAATATATCAAGTGCATCTCTATCGCGCCTGTTCATATAGCGCCTGTCTATATCTAGCCAGTTTCTATTGTGTGTGTCTCTATAGTGTGCGTTTCCTTCGCACACCTCTCTACAGCGTCCACCTATCTCCTCCCTTGCATCACCCTGTATGTATACGTCACGTCTGCATCTATGTGATGCTCTGTCCCATACACCTTGCCTATGTATAAGTATGTCGCGTCTCATCCCATCGTGCCTATTGGTACGATATCGTGTGGATACGCCACATATAGCGTGTATACCAACGCTATTTACGTCACGTACGTGTCGTGTGTGATTACCTTGCATATTGTTTACAATGCCAGCTATGTCACGTTGTTTATAGTTTACGCTATAGGCAGTCCCACCAACGTCAACATGTTTATATACATTCTGTATACCGTTTGTATATCTAGTATTCCCTATGTTATGTCTGACACATTCGAGTGTGACGTCACATCTACTGTGCGTGTCCTCAGATTTATATGGCGCCCAGTCTGTATAAGTGTCTACATAACGGGAGTCCTTATGGGTAGCGCGTGGCTTGTGACCCAGACGTAAATATTTATTCTGCCATTGTCTGAGTTCCCATTCTCTGTTCGATATACCGTTAGGATATTGGGAGTCACTCATTGACATGCTTGGCTATAATACCGTATAACATAACGGTTATATCTATTCTAATAGTAGTACTAATGCGATATCTTACTGATAGCGTTCTATTATAACCTACTGTGTGACTAATAACACCAGCGTACAACATAATAGATAGACTGCAGTTCAGTTGTATCGTGTCTTGTCCACAATTCAGTTTATATGGACATACATATCTTAAATGTGCACTCAACATTTATACAAGAAAAAAGAAACAAAAAAAGAACAAAGTGTTTGGTAACCTTTTGTGGTGAACAGAGTTAATAGTCGTTGAGGTAATCGAAGCCACCTCTCTCGATCGGTGTGGTGTTGGTGTTGCTGGCTGTGCGCGCGCTCGCGTCACCGTTTCCCTCATTGTTCTGAGTGTCCATGTCGGTGTGACCGTTAGAGTTTACGATTTGTACACCGCTAGAGTTTCTGCGTACACGGCGGGTCGGTATCCACGTGTGGAAGTTGTCTGGTTCAAAGCCGATCATCGCGAGGTCATCTATGGTCACGATCTTCACCCATTTTCCGTATCGTTGACCGTCTTCAGGATAGAATTCACATCTGACGCTGCCCCGCAGGACACGCACACGTCTCACATTCTCGGCGCCGCGACATATCTGGAAAATACGAGCCCGCGTAGGCGTGAGGTCCTCGTTTACAATCGTCGACCGGTAGTACGGGATGCCGCGGAGTCTGCCTTTTTTCGACAGAAGGATGTCCATCGCTTTCCGCGTGACAAAACGCACGAGTAGATGTGGCGGTCCGCGTCCGAACGTGCGCCGCCTACACCTGTGCTCAACCGATATGTCATACGATCTGATATCCGCACCGATATTGTCACACATATTGAGAAACAGTTGTTCGTCGCTCATTCTGTCACATAACGGCATGTTGATTATGCGCACCGCTTCGCGTCGCGAATATTGTTCCATAGCGTCCATACGGTCATGGTGATTAATTGTACACGTCGGTGTCGCGGTTTTAGAGAGCGATTCTTTCACGATTTTGTCCATTGATTTAATCTGCTCGGCGTTGTGTTTAATGGCACTACTCACTTCGTCCGGTATAACGGTATCTACTGCGACGCCTTTAGACTCGAGGTTCGCTAACCGGTCATTGAACTGATCTAAGTCTTCGCGCATCTTCTTCGTGTGTATCGATATATCTAGCGCCAGTAGAGACATGTCCTTCTCTATGTTACTGTCATTTTCGTGTAGTTTTCGCACGGAACTCTCGATACACTCCATTCTGGCCAGACGTACATCAATGGAGTCTACGCGTGAGGCAACTAACTCTATCTGTGTGAGAATGTCAGTCATGCTCTTTGCAAGAGCTGCCACGGTCAAGCGTTTGTTTTTTTCATCTTTGTTTTTGCTGTCCTTAACAATGGGTGTGACAACACTGACAGAGTTTTGTGATGCTTGGGGTGTGGGGGTTTGTGGTTCTGTTTGTGGCGTTGTTTGTAACACAGTTTGGGTGATTTGTGGGAGCTGTTCATCGTGTGATTGTGTGGAGGGTTCATCTAGTTCTGTGTTGTTTTGTGGCGCGGGTTGTGTGTTGTGTGGGGTGGGGGGTATTTGTGACGATATAACGACTGTCTGGGAGTTGGGGTCAACATCTGTGTTATCAAATACCTCGTCATTTATTGGGTCATTTACGTTTGACCCAGAAACACCGGTGACGGTATTCGTTTGTGCGTCGCTGTTCGAGTTACATTGCTTTTTGTTCTCGATTTCGCCAGAACCGGATTTTCTAGCGCGCTTACTCGCCTTTCTTGTACTGCCGCTACCACGGCTACGTGCCATGATTGATTCCTTTGTTGCTGAATGTATAGCTCAAAATGTATATGACGTGGTCGGTGAATTTATGAATGAAATGTTATGTATCGTACTGTATAGTGTTACGCACCGGTATAAATCGTAGTCCGTGTCGTAAAAGCGTAGGCAGTTAATCCAGTTTATCCATTCATTGGCAAACACGCGGGAAAATAAAGTAGTCCCTATACCATACACAAAGAGGGTATAGCCTATGCCCTATCAAAAATAGACATAGCCTACAGAGTCACAACAAAGAACAATATGTAAAACAATGAAAACTTCTCCTAGCGTTACCTTATCAAATCATACATATCCTCACTTTACTCAGCATAGCTAGCGCTACACAGACATATAAAACAACTATGTTAAGTCACCTATAACTTTAGCAAACCTACTTAATCTAGCACACGATAAAACACGACACAACTACTTGTCCGCCATATTGAAACCGGAAGTAGTGCTATAATGTCGATAGACGTCGCACTTATTTAATCGAAGTATCGAAGTAGCCATTACGAAGATATTCGGGCCGTGCTCTCTGGAATAAGACCGTGCTCTCTGGAATAGGACCCATATGGGTTTATGTCAATGTATGGCCTAGTGGTAGCGAGCCATTGTATTTTTTTCCTTGACCTGATCATGCTGATGTAGTGAAATCAGACATGTCTATCTCTATGTTAACTGAGAAACAGAAGGAACGTATAGAATCAAAAAAGAAGAAGGCTGAAGCGTTGATAACTTTGCTAAAAGATGCGGTTAGTGACCATACAAGTCAAATTATTATACTGAGTGTATAATGCATAGCCTACTCACTGTATTCGAATATGATATTGTTAACGTGTACAATCCTCTACTCGTCTATAGCTTCAGCTTGATCATCAGCGTAAAATTCCACCCCAAACTAACTTTGTACATTTCAAAATGTCATTATTAAAGCACTGTCATCTTGGCCAAGTCATTGTTCAAATATACTTTTTACTCAATCATGGACTTCACTAGGAATGTCACTGCGTGGAGATCCTGCAGGTAACATACGGGATTACGGGTTCTTTCCCTTATTTCCATTGGCAACCACAAAAATTACAGGGATGATGCCCAGTCTACCAGTCATTACATTTTTTGGCTTGTTTTTATGACGTCACAATTTTGGCGAACATACAACTATTATAGGTTCTTCCCCAGTGTTTTAAACATAGATTTATAATATAATTTTTTTTATTGAATTGATTTTTACTGACAAAACCCTCTCTGTAGCTCAAAATTACCTTTATGGTCATTGCCATTGGTGGCAAAGGGCGATAATCGGTACGAACTACGTACGAAATATGGTAAATGTGCCCCATTGAGCGAAAGTAGATTTCCCACACTTAACTTATGCTCCGGCCCAAGCAAGTTCATTTTAGCAACTAAAGCAAGCCTTTGTGATCGGATTACTAATCCTTCTGCCAAGCCTTTGTACTGTCAGCTATAGGTAAGTAAACCCTGCCATCAGATATCTCCAGTGTGTAAATTATGCACTTTCAATTATCCAAAAAAATAAAGTAAGGTAATGGTAATATTTACCAACCATACTCTATAATCAAGTAAGGTATGGTAATAATTACCATCTTCATCATAAAGTAAGGTATATAACTAACTAATTTATGTACGTCACTCATGCCAATGTACGTCACGCTCACACATGCTATAATTTTAGTATAATGTAAACATCTCAGCAGGCCAACAGTGCAGTTATGACAAGCACCAGTACACCAAGTAGCAGTACCATTCACAAGAAACAGGGTACCATACCGGGTATCACAGTGGGCATTGACAACTACCGGCAGCTGATCCAGGAAAGATGCAGCCACAAGATGATGGCTATGGTGAGCTCTATGTGTACGGGTCGGGTATAGGTGATGGCTATGGTGAGCTCTATGTGTACGGGTCGAGTATAGGTGATGGCTATGGTGAGCTCTATGTGTACGGGTCGGGTATAGGTGATGGCTATGGTGAGCTCTATGTGTACGGGTCGGGTATAGGTGATGGCTATGGTGAGCTCTATGTGTAC